>BJCO01373360.1:0-15128 GCA_018326465.1 Flaveria floridana | reverse complement strand
TATATATATATATATTGCATTTAAAACGCATAGATGAGAGGGACTTGATTCTTCAAGCCCTCGTATGGCTAACACATAAGGTTGACTCTTTCCTTAAAAGAATAACATCTATCCTACTATCTTGCATGCAAGAAGTACCAACAAACTAGAACACATGTACGGCTTTTAAAATATATAGCGATACATTAAACAACTGCGTTTTAACTATTTTAAGCACATTTAGAACCTTCCACCAATGATCAATTTATATAGAAATTACAAAAAGAAATAATCAAAAGGGATCTCAATTTTTATTGGCACTCAGACAAAAAAAGATATATTTCAAACTTTTTTTTTCCAGCTAGCTATTTACTAAGAATATGTTAAACTAGATATCTATCTATTATAATAAAAAAGTTCATAGGTGAACACTTATCATAATTCTATGCCTCCTAATTTTAATTTTCTCAATTCTCTCTTCTATTAAGTAATTACTTGACTACTAATATTATTATTTACTTATTTTTAGAATAAAAATGGTTCTTTCTATAGATTAAGAAAAATAGTTCTTTTTATAAATGTAATTTCTAAAGAAATAATTTTTTTAAAATAATAAATTTAGTAAAATATCAATCTTTTTTAAAATCAAAAATAAAAAATAAAAACTCGGAGTTATAATAACAAAATTTTTACAGATGAAATTTTTTAAAAAGAATTTTTTTAAAAGTTGTGATATTTACTTGTAATGTAACTGTTTTTTAAATTTACTTAGATAACAATTAAAGTGGTCTTATTGTTGAAAGAGATGCTACAATCGAACAACATATTTTAACTTTCATATGTTATGTTTGTTATTTAGAAACCTTATTTTTTGTGTAAATTGGTTTATTAACAATATTGTTTTTATTTCAGAAAATAATTCGATTGATTGCGACGATGAAAATTATGGTGTTAGTATTGTTCTTTGTAATTATATCAAAGTTTTATAATAATATATAATATTGTTGTAATGATATTAATGTTGTTTTCATTATAGAAGTTCTATGAAAAGTAACATTATATAAGTAGCACCATGTAAATGATCACATGTATGAATGAATTCTGTAATGTAGCAATGTGTAAAATATATATAAAGTAACACTAGCATTATATAAATTAGCATTGTGTATAAATATGTAAAGTAGCACCATGTAAAAGAAAAAATTATCAAAATATTTCTTAAAAATATATAACAATATTATACCCATATTAAAGATAAAAAATACTTGATTTTTAGGTATATTTTCTTAAAAAACAATAAAATATAAAAAAATATTTTAGTTTTAAGAAGTAAGTGGAATTAGTATTTTTTAACTAAAAAATAAAACTTTTTTTGAATAGTAACCACCTACTTATATGAAAACGTTTGAATTGATCTAATTACTTAGTTAGCACAAATAATGAATATGCGCTTTTACTCATTTAAATATTTCTGAAACTATTTTTGAACAATTAATAATCGGCTGAAAGCATTTAATCTGGCCATCAAGACTTGATTAACAAATCGAGTTATCGAGGGCAAAGTTGTAGATAGAAAAATAATTAATTAATTTCCAATGATATGTTTTTTTTTAAAAGAAAAATTCATTAAAGAAAGGCATCGCAAGTCCTCAAATTAAGGACCAGCGACCCACACCAAAAGAACATCAAGCCACCGGGCAATTATACCATTGTTTCCAATCGATACTTTTAAATCTAGACCTATTACGAATCCAAAAATAAGTCTTCGATTTGACGGTCTCTACAATCTCACACGGTCGTCTCTTCCTTGTATTGAAAATCCGATCATTGCGCTCGTTCCATAGTGCCCAAATCGTAGTATACACTATACCTCTTAACGTGTGCCTCGAGTCTTTAGAGCCATTGTGATTCTCCGAAAGGTGTAGAAGATCCGGAATATCAAAGATGATACCGTGTTGTATATGACACCAAGCTTCAATTCGGAACCAAACTTCTTGGGAAAACAAACAACCGGTAAAGAGATGAATAGATGTCTCCGGAGCTTCTTCACAAAAACAGCAAGCGGAATATTGAATTATAACACCCCGTTTCATCAATTCTGCAATAGTCGGGAGGCGATTACGAGCAGCCCTCCAAACTAATATTTTACACTTAAGCGGCACCCATCCCTTCCACTTAATCTTCGTGCCAGTGTCACCCACTGTGTTGCTAGATAAAAACTTTTTAGCCGAAGACACAGAAAACAATCCATCCTTTTCATATTTCCATTTCCAATCATCTTCCCCACCGCGCCAAACGAAGTCGTGAATATCATTCAATAATTGAAATAATTCAGCAACCTCGTCTGGACTAGATGGATTATTACGCCAACTCCAAACCATGGTCTTATGGTTATTATGAACACAGATCCGATTAGAAACTTTAACCCACTTATCTTTCTCGAGTCTAAACAGGTTAGGGTATGTAATGCGAAGGGGTTCGTTCCTCAACCAAGTATCTCCCCAGAAATTAATAGCCGAGCCATCACCTATAACCCCGGCAAAGAGCGAGTTAAGCTTCAAGCCATTCGGAGCCTTACCTTCCCCTACGCTGACTATATGTTTCCAGCATCCGCGAGATGACTTTGAGCAAGGAACCAACGCCCAAGGTCTACTAGATCCGTGACATCCCATAATGATCTTCTTCCACAAACAATTTTTTTCTTTTAAGAATCTCCACGTCCATTTTAATAATAGAGCATCGTTGACCTTTTGAAGTCTAGATATACCCAAACCACCTTTCTTTTTTGAAACCGTAACACTATCCCAAGCAACCCATTGAATCTTCTTTTCTTCACTAGAAACCGCCCAAAGAAACTGCCGCATGATAGACTAAATAGTACTAATCACCGCTTTGGGGGCTTTGTATAGCGAGAGATAATAAATCGGTAAATTTTCTAACACCGACTTAATAAGAACTACTTGACCACCAATCGACAAACACTTCGACTTCCATGATCCAATGATATGTTATACTCCTAAATTTTCAAAACTTCATACTGATATACCAAGAGGATGCAATATATAAATGAATAAGTAAATTCTTAAAAAAAAAAAAAAATAGAAATGCTGATGTTTAAAACTATAATTTTCTCATAAGTCATGGTATGCCTCCTCTAATGGGGATTTCATCGATTCTTCATCATCACTGCTGAATGATTCGTGTGTATTTTCTAACATCTCCTTTTCCGTTGACTTTTTTGACTCTTCTTTATCACTTTTGAATGATTCTTTTCCAGGTGAATTCTTTGTATCTTCTTCATCACTGTAAAATTGTTCGCTTTTGTCGTCATTAAATGATTTCTCGGTTTGTTCTTCGTCGCTAATGGATAATTGTTTGGTTAAATCTTTCACAGTGTGTGATGTTTCATCTTTGACTTTTTCTCCTTCTGGTGATCTTGTTGTATGTTCTTTGACTGTTAATTCTTTATTGTGTTCGTTCTTTATCGGCGAAGAAGATGACCCGTCTTTATCTTTATCTTTATCTTTATCTTTATCTTTATTTCCATCCATTTTGACTGGTGTTTCATCTTCTGTTATGACAAGTTTTTCCGTTGTTGACGTTGTTTCAATGATTGTGTGTGATCCTTGGTGCTCAACCGTTTTCTTGGGTAAGTCATCGTTATCTTTGACTACTGATGGCTCGTTTTTTGTAGGTAACTTTGTGTCATCTTCTGTTATGATAGGTTTTAACGTTGATGATGCTGCTTCAATGGATGGTTGTGATCCTTGGTGTTCTTCTGTTTTATTGGGTGAGTCAAAGTTATCTTTGATTACTGATGGCTCGCTTTTTGTAGGTAACTTTGTGTCATCTTCTGTTGTGAGAGGTTTTAACGTTGATGATGTTGTTTCAATGGATGATTGTGATCCTTGGTGCTCTTCTAGTTTATTGGGTGAGTCAAAGTTATTCTTGACTACTGATGGCTCGTTTTGTGTAGGTAATTTTGTGTCATCTTCTATGAGAGGTTTTAAAGTTGACGATGTTGTTTCAATGGATGACTGTAATCCTTGGTGCTCTTCTGTTTTACTGGGGGAGTTGGTGTTATCTTTGACCACTGATGGCTCGCTTTTTGTAGGAAACTTTGTGTCATCTTTAGTTATGACTGGTTTTTCAGTTGATGAGCTTGTTTCAATGGCTGACTGTGATCCTTGGTGCTCTTTTGTTTTCTTGGGTGAGTCGGTGTCATCTTTGACCACTGATGACTCGTTTTTTGTAGGTAACTTTGTGTCATCTTCTGTTATGATAGGTTTTTCAGTTGATGAACTTATTTCAATGGCTAACTGTGATCCTTGGTGCTCTTCTGTTTTCTTAGGTGAGTCCGTGTCATATTTGACTACTAACGGCTCGCCTTTTGTAGATAATTTGGTGTCATTTTCTGTGATGACAAGTTTTTCTGTTGATGGTAACATTTCATTGGCTGACTGTAAGCCTTGGTGATCTTCGTTTTTCTTGGGCGAGTTAGCGCCATCTTTGACTACTAATGGTTTAGTTTTTGTAGGTGATTCTTTTTTATTGTTTTCCTCATGTGGCTCGGTTTTGACATCTAGTGGTCCTAGCTTTGCTTCAGTATCCTTGATCAAATATGTCAAAGCTCGTGTATCCCGTGCTCGTGCCAACTTCTCTACATTTGATAGCTGCAATGAATAGAAATTTAGATGTTCTTTTCGTATATATTGAACTAAAGGGTATTTAGATGTGCGATTTCAAATTTTATTCAGTTGTCAAGAAACGAGATACAATAAATAGTGTTTGGACTTGCTTCTACTATTTGAAGTTCTAACAATATTATATAAGATTTCAACAGATAAAATAACAAAAAAAGACATTTGTGAAACATAAAGAGAAGTTCTATGAAATTGAAGTAAAAGTTTTTTATATTAGGTTAAAAAAATGATAAGCAGGTAAATTTTAAAACCATTAATTAAAAAAAAAAAAGATTAGCACTTGACCCCTGGATGATCAAATATTATCCGCCAATCAAACATTTAATAAATAATCATCGACCACATAAGAGTTTCAAAACACAAATCCAAACACCCCCGATAGCCATAATCTTCTTGATAAAAAGAAGGAAAAATAAACTCACGCTTCGAATTTGTTCTACCCTGTGTTTAAGATCTTCATCACTAGCTTCTTTATGAGCATTTCTGATGATATAAAGCAAATGTGAAGAGAGATCATCGGCATTATGTTGTGGAACATTGCATCGAGGTATACTAGCAGTGCACCCCACTGTATAAAACGCGCAATGTACCAGTTTCATTGGACAAACTGTGACACAGTGTCTATCCATTTCACGCCTCATAACAGAATCCGAGCATTTTTGTTCACATGATAGTACCATAAAAGGACAAACCACTTCATGATGTTCTTTTTGAGCTACACAGTACCTAGTTGTACATCCCTCATGGGTGCAATCCATAGGTCTAAACATGCATTCTGATCTATGTTTAGCGAGTTCTTCCTCAGAGCTGCATACCATATTACAATGAAATGAGTTCTTGTAGTCAACATTCTTAAGCAACATTGAAGCGACACATTCTCTTCGATCTAATAACCAGAAACCATTGATTTCCATTTCTTGAACAAAATCATCAATGGTATCTTCTCTTCTTTCACTTAAAACCAACTCAGAAACCCGACTAAGCACATTTGTTTTAGAAGATGCAAAATCATCAATGAGAGTTATGATTATATCATAAGGGTGTTCAGATAATTCTAACATAGAGGCCTTTTCGGATAGTAAGAATTCAGCAACGTATGTCTCGCTTCTTTGGGTTAAATAATCAGTCATTTCTTTTCTCATATCAACAGCCACTGTACCAGCACTTGTGAAGAGGCCCCCTGTCGTGTTGTCGACACATGCGGAGGCTAACCCAGGGAGGAGCTCTTGGGCTATTCTGTAGACAACTTCAGTGTCACAAAGTCCACAGGCATAGCTTTTAGCCTGTTCAGTTTTCTCAGATTTAGTTTCAACTTCTGCTGCTACAGGTGGATCCATAATCGATTCAAGCTATCCTGTGAAAACGTTTCAAACAGAAATAAGAAATCAGTATTATAAAAGTTTCCACGTAAAAAATTTTCTAATAGTTTCTAAACCGACTGTTTGTAGAATTTCATTTCTCTATTTTGAAAAAAGGCCAACTTATTCCTCTCACATCCCTAATTCCACACTCCATCTTGGTGGCCGGTAATCCTACTAATTTGTCATAGCCAAAATATGAAGGAAACTAATGCCAAATCATAAAGGAACAACAAGCGCGTGATTTGAAATCAACCCAAGAAACAAGATCTACGAAAACAAGAAACTAGATTGCCATTATTAGTGAATAGTCTAGTCACAAACACCATTCTTTCTCTAGTCTTTACACTAAGCTGGGCAATTAAAGTCTACAATACCATTCAGGAATGACAATATAATAATATCTTGTTAACCAAAAGGCATTACTACCAACAATTTGCAACAGAGAGAATTAATTTTAACTTGAAGATTTATCATCAATGTAGAAACTAGAAACTATTGCAATTTTGTTGTGCTAACATGCAAATAAGCAATGCTGTGTGTCCCCAAATAGAAACTATTGCAACTTTAATTTGCAGAAAACCTAATAAGCTCCAATATAGGATATTGCAGTTTTAATGTACCAAAGAAACCACATTGTGACATATATGTGTACACAGATTGTTTACCCGTATGAGTTTACATGCTACTTAATCATCAAATATGTGAACACAAAACGCATTATCACTTGCATATCACAAACGATTGATGCAGATTCTGATTCTCAAAGATCATTTCATGTTCAATTCTCAACAACTAATCACTCACAATCAAAAATCATTTTCGTACGGAAATCACATATCATTATAATCGAAACTGAGTTAGATCTCGTATCTAGTTCATAGATCGAACAATGAATTCATCATCAACATTACACACAAACACAATGACACACAAATGCAGAGCGATAGAAATCTCAATTACCAATTCAAAGAGCAATTGAACAACAATTCACAAATACATGATCTCCATACATGCGAGAAAACCAAAACAAAAAGATCTGTGAATTTTATGAAAAAAAAAAATAAAACAAAGAGATTACAAAATTCATACCTCCAAATTCACAAATACGTGATCGCCATTAACGCACCATAATTTGAAATAATATTCGAAAATGAAAGAATTGAAAAGCGAATTTGGGGAGATTCGACATTTATACGAATCTGGCGCTTAATTGATATCTGATTGTTTCTTTCGGTTAGTATTTTACATTTTTGGCATCTTCATCCAAAAACAATTTTTTTCTTTCGTGCGTCCTAACTTTTAAAAAACTTGTAATTTACATCCATTTTCGTTAACCCCGTTTATTTACATGTTAAGTAGATACCACGTGCACCACATATGAGGAGCATTTATGAGCCTAAATAAACATTGTTCAATTTCTCGGAACTTTTAAGCATTATTTGATTGCTTTTAAGATTCAAAACTTATGTGCACTTAATGGGTAAAACAAACTGAGTTAATGAAAGTGAATGAAAATAGTAAATTTTTAGAATGTCAAGGACACCGAATGAGAAAAATAAAGTTTTTGGATGAAAACAACAAAATGCACCAAACCTTACAGACGAAAATGACAATTAACTCTTTTATGAAACTCAAATTTACATCAAGTTGATGAAGTCAAGTTGATGAAGATAAACATCAAATGTCACTAAGATAATATGCTATAAATGTTTAATCTTTATATTTTTGTTCTTTCTCGTCTATAATCTAAACAAGTAGTTTTATAAATAGTTGAACACGCTATAAACAGTCTGTATCATAGTTCAGTCATATTGGTTTGTTGGTTACTATGGTTCGGGCCGATCCAGCCCGGTTTGGAACTTTAAAAACCGAACCAACAATCCATCTTTCATTATTTGTATATTTTATTCGTTTTAGAATATGATGTGTTATAATCAAGAATCATAGATAATCTGATATGAACTAAGGATATTGAAGAAACATAAAATTATTGATTCAAGCCACCAAACCGAACCATTAAACCCCAAAAAATGGTAAAATTGGCCAACCCACTCACCCGTAGGTTTGCTTTACCATATTTCAAAAACGAAGTTAGCGGTTCGACCTATATTTTTTTGCCAAAACCATTGAAACCAGAAGTAATATACCTGATTCAAACAAATGAAACAAGGCTAGTAAACTGTAAAAGCCTCCTAAGTTTTGGGTCGATTTTTTACATAATGGGCTAAGCTATAAGATCCTCCATAAGTAGATAACCTAATTCCTTCAAAGTCTAAGAGAGTTAAAGCCCACTGAGCCCAAAACCTAAACTACATGTTATCAGTTATAAAAAGTTTTAATCTAAATACTATATTTTATGTTTTATATAATAGTTATCTAATCCAAGTTTTAAAAAAATTAAGAAAAAAACTTAACTCAAAATAAGAAAAAAGAAAATTAGGAAAAAAGAAAAAAAATCACAGGGGGAGATGCTAGGGCTTGAAGCCCCAGTGCGCAACCAGGTGATTTTATGTAACATGACCATATATACGGTGGGGGCGATGTGTGTATAGTGACCGATATTTAAAGTTTGTGGTTGGCCCTAAGGTAACATCACAGAAAAGTCAATAGTCTATACTAATAAATCAAATGTCAACATGACACTTGTCATTTTTTTACACTGTCAACCCAGGTGTCACCTAGAATTTGAACATGTGTCGTTACTAAAATAAAAGTCAATCTTTTAATGATACATTAAATGCTAATGATTATTGATATGCTTTTCAAATTATAAATAGATTTTTTGATAATTAATAAAATAATCATATTTTTTAAAACAAATATATTATGAAATATGAAAATTTTAATACAAAAAACTTTTAAAAAATTACATTGTTTAGAAAAAATATTTTAAAAAATTAGTGTTTAAAAAGCAATTTTTAAAGAAAAATTTTTGAAAATTTGTTGCTATTGTTATATCACCTAAAGTAGTTAATTACACGTACTTTCAATCATATTTTATCTTAAAAAATATTTTATAAATTCTAGATATTAATAAATAGCTATTAGTTTAATAATTTTTATTCAACCCGTGTAATATACGGGTTTCTAAACTAGTCTACTTTATAAACTTGTGAAGTTAAAGGGATTAATTGCAAGATGCATTCGCAAATATTCAGCAAGCTCGGGAAGAAAGATTAGGGGATTAAAAACCATAGTAGCCCTCAATTGCTTCATTCGTAACTTTTAGAATTTTGGGAGAAGAAATGAGCAATCAAACAATCAAAGTCCATCAATCGGTCTAATCCATTTGTTTATGTACGTTTATAGATAGTTGATTTTCCATTGGGATTGGTTATAAAGATAGTTAATTAAACAGTTAGTTATAGTTTGCTTTAAATTTGAATAGTCTAGTTTCGGATTTTGGTAAATAAATAAGGGTCCTAATAAATAGACACCCACTTAGATAAATCGACACCCGCCTTTACGCCACGTATGGTACCATACGCGACGTATAGAGTCGAAAACACTGAAAACGAGGAAAATTCAGGGGGTTGTCAGATTGCTATATGCCACATATAGCCCTATACGAGCCCCTATATGACACATATAGAGCTATACGACGCGTATAGCGAATTTCGACACTGACTATGAGGAAAAATTCAGGGGGCTGTCAGATTGCTATACGACACATATAGCCTCATACGACACATATAGCCCTATACGACCCCCCTCTATACGACGCGTATGAGATTATACGACACCTATAGAAATTTTAGGGTGTTGATTTAAAATCTTTGGGTGTCTATTTAACCGGATCCATAAATAATCGTTACTAAGTTTAACTCACTGTTTAACCTACCCGTCAGACTACATCGTGAGCAACCTTAGAATATCCACTGTTTTTTGCCTCGTTTTGGGCTTCCAAGTTTCCTGCTATGACTACAGATAAGTATTAAAAAAGAATGTATATTATATACGTTTATATTTATTACAAGGTTAGTCTTCATATGTTACACGGATTGAATAAATAAAATATTAAATAATTAGTAATAAAAATTTATGTATTACAAAATCATGCTTGAAGATAAAACATGATAATAATCACGTATAAATAGCTAGTTTAAGTAAACAAATAATGATGCACTTTTCTTAAACTTTTGTATTATAAAATAACTGTGATTTTTAAATATTGTATTTTAAGAAAAATAAATTACAAAAAAATAGTTCATTGTATTTTGTATTTTTATAATTTTTAAAACAAAACGATTTAAATTACTTTGTTTAAAAAATGTGTATTGTTTTAGACAATTTCATATTATATAAATTTTTTATTGTTTTACTATTTCAGTTTTAATCAAAAGATGTGTTTTTTTTTTAATTTTCTTAGTACATCTATTTTTAAAAAAGATAGTTTGATTTTAAAAAAATCTAGATAAGAGAGAGAAATATAGCAATTAATAAAATTTGTTTTTAATAAGATGGAGAAATTTGTATGCGTGTTTAAATTACTACAACATTCTTTTAGAGGGAAAATTAATATGTAAATATCTAAAAGAATGACAAGTGATAAAAATATAGGTTAAGAGAATGACAAGTGATAAAAAAATATTTTATTAGATGCTATAAATAGTTGAAAGATATGATTTGATAATATCTCTTTTTTCTCATACTTTATAAGTTGTTGATAGTAAGATACATCTTATAAGAGCTGGAATAAAGTATGTTCTATTATTTGTCACAACACTACATTTAGAAACAAACAACGGTTTAAAATCGAATAGATGAGAGATTTGAATAACATGATAATTATCATACTTTGTTTAGTTATGAATAGCCACCTTTATTGAAATATATTCCACATCACCTTTCATTAGTTTTGTCTTCTTTATGTTACAACATGAAACACGATAAATATATATTTTTATTTTACTTAAAAAAATATTGGCCGGGTTTGTTTACGTTTGATGTAATTGAATTTTGTTACAAGTCACATAATTTTTTGTTAAATTAGTTGTATATAATGATAGAACCTATACTATGTAAGTTAACAACAAAAGATCGATGACAAAGTCATTACAATAAATTAAAAACTAAAATAAAATTATAAAAAGTCCAATTACTAATTAGTATTTAAACTATTCAACAATAATAGGACATGTCATGACATGAATATAATCCAAAATTAAATACTAAATTTCCAAATAAGATTTCTTTTTTACCTGTGTACTTGTGAAGAATTTTCTCATAAAATCTTAAAAAGATGTGAAGGGATAAAATCATAAAAAAACTATGTGTTTTTTTAATAAATGTTTTTATGGATCTAATCTTGTTTTCAGTGATTTTATATTATAATCCTTCAAAGCCGATATACCCGATATAACTATAAATTACTTGATCTCGTTTATTAATAAGGTATTGACAAATTATATAATTGTACGGGTAACATGTTCTAATGATAAAATTGTTCTTAACATGTAGATGTGATATTTTTATACAAATGTTCATGTCGCAAACAATTAAAGATTCATTTGAGAAAGCATTTTGAGATTTATAAAAGCTAGGTGATCTTATTAGGATATCTTTTACGTTTAAAAAAAGTAAAATTATTGAAAATTATATAGCTATCATCACTCTTAATCATTCGCAATGCCTGCATTATTTTTTTTTTGGAAGACTTGGTGCTTGTTGTCCTTTTGTCTTTGTATGTTGAGAAAATATCTATGAAGACAACTAATTATAAAACAATCATTAGTCTAATCTCTTTTATTTACTTAAACAAAATATATGTGTGGTTAGTTTTATAGGATGTTTAAGGGTAAGGATGTTCATGATAATATATAAATTTTGCTGAATTTTGCATATCAACATATGTTTCAATTGTGGCTAAGTTTATTTATTTATTTAGCCTGTTAAGTATTAATAAAAACTATAATAAATCGATTATTAATAAAAACTGTATTCAATCAATTAACTGTAAAGAAATAAAAATTGATTAATTATAATTTATAATAACAAATGATATTGTATTCTTGACTAAACCGCAAGTAAATTACAGTAACTTGTTAATTTTAACACGACTCAAAACAGTTATCTTAATGTAAACTTTGTTTTGTTTGGTGTATATATTCTAAAAGTTCTCATAAAAGCTTGTCATTATTATCTTATGTACTACTACACCCGTCTAGTTTCAAACTTTGTGTAAGATCATTTCTAGTTTTTAGTTTTTACTTTAACGGCATCATATTTAAGTTTATATTACATCTTTATGATTAACTGAATGACATGAAGAATTTGATATTTTGTATTCTAAATATGGTCACATAGTAGTAATGGCTCCAACGGCTAATATAACTAAAAGATCATATATTATAAGAAGTCCGTCATTTGGGAAGGATGTTATAAATATGATAAATATCAGTTTAGTCTATCCAAAATAAAATTATATATTTTTAAATAACAATAACTCATTTTCAGGCCCTTTAAATTATACATATGAACCTTTGAAATTAAGTCTCTAAAAACTTATTGATTTTTATCATAGAGCTAAAATCAGATGGTTAATTATTTTAAAATTATATAATCATATTGATATCTTGCTTCTCTCGAATGAATACAATTAGCTAATTATACAACTTGGCTTTTATTTCATACTTCTTTAGACAAGTAACATGTAAAAATCTTTGATGGCCTCATACTTCTTTAGACAAGTAACGTGTAAAAATATTTGATGGCCGTGGTATTTATCTATAATATTTAGATAGCTATGTATACATGAGAGGGTTCATATGTTAGTCATCATTTATTGTGATAACCGTATTAACTCTTCAAGATCAATCAAAATCATTATTTCTTTTGTTAAAATAACATCATTACACATATACAAGAATATGATTTTTATGGATATGTGTAGATTCTTAAGCGTAAAATTTTTTACATTAGTGTAAGTCACATTTACATCTCGTTTTGTATATGTCTAATGATATTACATAAATGTAATTACATTAGTGTAAACTTGTTTACGCTTACAAATTTACACATATACATAAAATAATATAGTTTTGTATATGTTTAATGGTATTATTCCAAAAAAAACTAATGGGTTTGATTAATTTTAAAAAATTAATACAGTTTTCATAATAATAAAAGGTTAGCTCTTGAACCATCCCCTATGTATCTATTATCTTTAAATAGAATGAAAACAACGATTAGTAAAACATTCTGATTATAAATCTATTATCTCATACTTTATATTAATTAAATAAGTTTAACTTAACTGAAGACAGCTTCAATCAACTTTTATACCTATAATTGAGTTTTCCACACTATTGATCCACAATGACCTTATTGATGTGTTGTTGCTTTGTGGTAACAAAAAAAACATCTTTGCAAGTTAATTTTTAAATCATAGAACCGTGGGCCCATGGCCCCCATTCTTTTCAACTTAAAAAGTAACTAAAACAAAATATTAATTAATTGTTAACATAGCTATATCTTTATGTTTAAAATAATCTCATCTTTATTACTTGTCTATTAATTTAACTCTGCTTAGATGAAACTCTCTACTTTTCTATACTATTTTATGTGTTATGCTAAAAGTACTCTTTCACCTTTTAGTCTTTTACACTCTTATTTTTATCATTTCACCTATGTCTTTTAATGCAAAATATTTTTTAATAATATAACCATAATTTTGAAAACTACCAGAAAAAATTATTTATGTTATGTATACAAGATGTTATTCTTTGGTAATGGTAATGTCAGAACTAGTCAAAATACCACATGGAGAATTGTTTCTGTAAAAAAAATTGCATAAATGGTGTTTGTGGTTTAATCAGATTGTATTTTTAGTTCCAAAACTTTAAAGATCATAAACGTAGTTTAAACTTTTGTATACTCATTACACTTTTAGTCCAATGGTCCCTCACATAAGTTTCATTTAGTATTTATGCATTTTACAAAGTGTGAAGTCATTTTTAATTTTAACTTTAGGGACTAAAAATGCAACGCTCATATAAAAGTTTGGATTAATTTTATGATTTTTAAAATTTAGGTATCAAAATTGTAATAACTATACAAAAGTTTGAACTAACTTTACAACTTTTAAAGTCTGAAGACCAAATATGTAATTTGATCAAATAACAAAGACCATTTATGCAATTATCTATTTTAAATTCTCAAACTTGAAACTTTAAATTCCGCTTTAGAACTAGTTTGAGGGATGTTTGATACCTTTTTTATGATTTCGTTAAAAGACTATTTTTGAGTCGTTTAGGATAGAGTTTGTTTAGTTCACTTAAAATAATCTTTTAATGATTCATGTAACCTCTTAGTGATTAAGTTTTAAAATAGTGTAGAATAATTTAGATTTTAAATCTTATTCAATTAAACATCTTAATAGCTCAATACAATGTTATTCAAAAAGAACCTTAATATTCATAATCTTCGTTATCAATCATGAATCATCCCCACAGTGACCACCGGTCCGCATTTTTATTTCTCTTATTAAGATCTTTTTTAGTTGGATTCAATATAATACAAATTGTAACATATAAACCATAAACAAATATATCGAATTTTTTTTTCAAAGGAAGTAACTTATAGAAAAAGAACAAACCAAAGGTTATTCAAAAAAAGAAAAAAAAAAAAGAAAAAAAGAAAACCCGGAAACACAAAGTGGAGATCTTAAAAAGTTAAAATATATTTTCTTGTTCAGTTGTTTCCAATAATCATTTTAATTTATTTAAAAAATATTATCTACGAATAATCTTGTTATTTCTTTGTCACAATTCACAAGCTGACTTCTAATAAAATCTCGATTTTTATTTTCCTTCTTTCTTTCCTATTAAATATTAATAATTTTATATAGTTATATATCTAAACTTTTAATTAAATAATAATAATCTTAAAAAATTAAATATCTAAATATAACTTTTATTGTTTTAAATAATTTTCAATAAATTACTCCTATATTAAACAAAACAGACAGTAACAGTTAAAATAACAATTAATAATAACAATTAATAATAATAATAATAATAATAATAATAATAATAATAATAATAATAATAATACATCTATTTATTGAATTACATAATATAAGTAC
>BJCO01373336.1:0-11140 GCA_018326465.1 Flaveria floridana | reverse complement strand
GCTCGTACGTACAGGGGGACGGAGGGATACACAGTGATGTAGCACACCGTGTTCAATCAGGATGGTGCAAGTGAAGAGCAGCATTCGGGATTTTGTGTGATAAGAGGTTTCCGGCAAAACTAAAGGGAAAACTATATAGAGTGACGGTACGTCCAGCTATATTATACGGAACAGGCTGTTAGGCTATAAAAAATCACATGAGCGACAAATAGAGGTGGCGGAAATGCGAATGCTGAGGTGGATGTGTGAACACACAAGACTGGATCGGATAAGGAACGACGTGTTTCGACAGAGGCTAGAGGTAGCTTGTATCACGGATAAAATATGAGAGGGGAGATTAAGATGGTTTGGGCATGTGAAGAGGAGACCGATGTCAGTGCCTGTTAGAGAAGTAGAGAACATCATCCTAGAGGGTAGGAAGAGTAGAGGAAGACCTAAGTTGACTTGGGACGTAGAATTAAAATTAAGGACTTCTAGTGGGATATATGGGTAGGAAGAGTAAAGAAAGACATGATGCGTGACCCCCCGCGTGATGTGTAGGTAATCGACATTTGTCACTTATAGGTGAAACATGCTGCTTATTTGATGTATGTACTATTTTCAGGTTGTTATGCTTATGGGTATGCCTACGCTCATGTGATATATGTTATGTTTATAAATATACTTAAGAATATTACCTATGCTTATTCTAAACCTTTATTTGATATATACATATGTGTTGTATGCTATATAATTTGCTCGCTATTGTCATCGAGTCGGGGGTCTCTTTGGAAGTGGTCTCTCTATCTCTCTACATAGAGGAAAGACTCGCTACAACCTACCCCTCCCACACCCTGCTTTTAAGCGGGATATACTGGGTATGTTTGTTTGTTTGTTTGTGTATAATTCAACATGTTTAAACTCTGGTTATTCAAATTATAATAAAATTTGTTGGTAATTCATGTCAACGTTGTTTAATAGTTTGTACTTCGCAACTTATTTGTTGACATGTATGAATTAACTCGTAAGAAACTCAATAATACTCAATATGATTTAGTTCAAGCTCATTAACCTGAATAAATATTTGAGCGAGTTTAAACAGAAAGAAGCTCGCTTGTATAAAAATTCCAGCTGATATGGCTCTTTTGCTTGTAGGTTGGTATAAACTAATTCATTTCTATTGATACTGTATTATTTGAACATGTTATTATATCATTAATAGTTTCTTATCGTAGACTTTTACGAATATAAATTTACAAATTGATCAAAACAAAGAAAACAATTCAAGTCACGAGCTGACTCAAGTAAAAGACAAGTTAAATACGAGTTTTGTTTCTGATCGACTTGAAATATAAGTTCAAGTTAGCTCCGCTTGTATTATTACAAGCTCGAGTTTGAGTTAATATCAACTGGATTCAAACTCATCCGGCCTAACCCAAATTTATAATTTACTCTTATGTAAGGGTTGACTAGACGCACACCCTCTTTTTTTAAAAAAGGGGGATGCTAAACTCACATCATCATAAATCTAATCTTACGTCGTGTGTAAATGACCGTTCAACATTTAAGTAATCGACATTTTGCAGGTCAAACGACCATTTTAGGGTTTTTTTTTCCCAAACAATTGTTTGCAAATTATCTCATGGCCCTTTTACATTTTAAACAACCGTTTGCAAGTTATGTCAAAATTCACGGGCCCCGTATTTTATAAACGGTCGTTTGAGACAAAAGTCAAATAGCCGGAGCTAGTTGGGTGTGAGATTAGATTGAGGTAGTGTAGCTATAGCATAACCCTTTTTAAAAACACCTTAGGGGCTGTTTGGTTTGTAAAATATTTTGCCAATAAATTGAAATTGAAATGAAATTTTATTAAAACTAATAAGGTGTTTTGTTGATAAATTTTCAAAACGAAATTGAAATATTAATATTGGATAGTACATTGGATTGTTTAATATTTCATGTGTAAGTGAAACAAATATGAATTCCATTGAATATAGTTTTTTTTTAATTTTAGTTTTATTTCTTGATCAACCAAATAAGATTTAAAATACTTTCTTTTTTAATTTTAATTCTAATTTTAAGGAATTGTGTGATTCAAAAGGTGTAAAAAAACCAGTTTGAAAAAAAACCCGGAAAAAACCTAAAAAAACAAACCAGTTTGGAAAAAAACTGGTTTCTAAACCGACCGAACCGGCGGTTTGTATACGAGTTCAAATTCTGACACCAAAAACCGGTTTCAAATTAGAAAAACCGGTATGGAAACCGGTTTTTCTGAAAAAACAAGTTTTCAAACCAGTTTGAATAGTTTAAGGATTTTTGATGAAAAACCAGTTATATTTAAGAAAAACGGTCCGGTTTAAAAACCGAAAACCAGTTTGTACACCTCTACGGCTCTACGACACCTTGCATATATATTGAGTAAAAAAACTCAGGTAGGGGGAGAGAAGGATCTAAAGCAAAACGGGTCTCGAAATACCCGAAACCGACCCACCGGATCTCCCTCTCCGATTAGATCGGACCTTCTGTCTGCAAATTAATTAGGGTTTATGTTACTTGTTTCAGTATTCAAACAATTCTCCCATATCCTTTGAATGATCTGTAATAATTGTATATAAAACCCCATTTCGGACCCCTATTCGATCACCCCTTTGAGATTTCGATTGCTTGAAGGGCTGTAGTTTCGATTGAATGGCGTCTGATCAAATGTTGCCTAATTCGACCGTTTCATCAAAGAAGCAACAGCAATTGGAAGCTGGGAAGAAGCGGGTATGTTTATCAGTTATCAATCCCTTTCGCAATTGGTTGTTTTTCGTGTGAAGTTGTGAATGTATGCTCTTAAGCCCAATTGTGGGATGTTTGATTATGAAATTCGCTAATTTGTTTTGCTTTCCACCTGGTTCCGACTCGGTGATATAGTACGAATTCACAATTTGAGGTTAATTTTGAAAGAATTAGTTTATACATCCATAATTCTGAAGATGTTTGTTTGCATTAAAGTGTCCATCCAAATGCTCAATTTCAATTGCAAATAAGTTTATAATATTGATTCAAGTTTCATGCTTTACTAAAATGTTGTTGTTAACTGCTTGGATATAGTCTTTTCTTCATGTACATGTTACTGAAAATATTATAATTTAATCTTTTGTACTAGAGAAGTTCAGTACTTCAGTGCTCTTATATTATATTGTAAGTTTTGTGAGTTGGAGAGTTGATGTGCAATGAAGTTCTGAGTAAGATGGTTTAAATTTTAATTAATGAACTATTTGAAAATGTGGTACAATTCTCTAGAATCACTACTTTTATTGTCATAGTTCAATGGTTTTAACACTATAGGATGTTTGGTTCACAACAAGATGCCAAGTATGATGATTCAATGTAGCTTCTTTTTGTAGTTAATTTAAATTTTTATGTACAACTTGATGTTTATGTAAAGCATTTTGCTTGTTTTCATTAATAGCTAGAGGAGTTCCGTAAGAAGAAAGCAGCGGCTAAAAAAACTGCATCTAGTATATCTGCTCAATCTGCTAACGGTGACCTACATGAGACAAAACCTCCAGTTTCTGATACTGTTCAGGTCATAACAGATGCTACATCTGATTCAAGTTCAGGAGTTAATGCTGGAATTAATGAAAAGAAAACAATAAATGTTCTCGAAGCTGAACGAGATGTGAACCCTATAAGCAGTTTTAATAAACCTTCTGCAAGTCCAGGGCCTACGTATTCAAATGATGGAAAGTTGGACCATGATTCACCTTATGAGATGGATCCCCTGAAAAATAAAGCATTTTATCATACAGAAGAGAATGTTTATAGCAATTCCAATCAATTTAGTAATATAAGGCTGGAAGATGCCCTTAAAAATAGTAGGGTTGATAATTTGAAAGATTTAAACTCTGGAAATTCTGTTATGACTCAAGCTTCTATTACTAAGTCTTCTCTTGATCAACCAGCTAATGGGCCAACATACAGAGGTAATATTTTTTTTTTCTTATGGGAAGTGGCAAAACGGGTGAGCTGAGTAACGGATCATAACCCATAGTCTTGGAATTTGGATGGGATGAAACGAGTCTGGTTGGCTTGTCCCAAAAGTTTTGCTCTTTAACTTTTAAAAGATATTTAGTGTGTTAAGTATGCTTAGAGAAACCAGATAGTTTCAATAATAATCTAGTTTTTGAATAAACTAATCTAGGAGGTTTGTATACATTAAAATTGCACTTTTGGCAGCTTTTGACCCATTTCCTTTTGGCTAGTCTTTTTTCTTTAAAATTTTTTACCCATGTTGCTTATCAGAGAATACATAACATGATTCAACCCCGTTGCTCAGTAAATCGATCAAGATTGCCGCTTCTAGTTGAACCTTACTTTTTTAAATGATATTGTGCATAGTTTTGACGTTTACTGTGAATTTGAACTTTCAGTTTCTTCCTCTGAAGTTGGGAAATCTATACAAAGTACATCTGATCGTCGATATCCTCCGGTTTCTACAGCTGGTGATATAAACCATAGTAATCATTTTGAACATCCAGCCAGTGATAGTAGCTCATACATTAGATCTTCCGAATCTATTTCTACCAACTTCAGAGATGAAGCTGTGCCCTCACATAATCAAACATCCTTGTCAGCAGTCCTAGCTGGCAGAAGATCTCGTCCTTCTTTTCTGGATTCCATCAACTTGTCTGGAAATGCAGAGACAGATAAGCCTAACCTATTCAGTTCAAAAGTTCACCCTGTGGATGCTCGTAGTTCATTTGATTCTCAAAATATTATCAACTCGTCTGTTTCCAATGTGGAGGACCCGTTTAGGCGGGGTATCAACGAACTTGATACAGAGAAAAAGAACAATTTTAATTCTACAAAACAGAATGAAGATTTTACTGCTCTGGAACAGGTTGTCTGTTAGTAACTTTATCACCTCATTTGAGTTGATGAATTTTTTGTTGTAAGTTTAATACGCCCATGATTTTTATTTGTCTGTGTGTCACGATGTATATACATGTCTCCTGCAGCGCCTAATGTATTATGTTTTACAGCTTTTACTTTAACTGATATTACTTACTAAATGTCCTGAAGCTGTATACTATATTTGTGTACTTGCAGTTCCTTATTATTGTTTTTCTCTTGAGCAGCATATTGAAGATTTGACACAAGAAAAGTTCTCTTTGCAACGAGCTCTTGAGGCTTCTCGAGTTCTTGCCGAGTCTTTAGCCACTGAGAACTCAGCTTTAACCGGTAGTTATAACCAGCAGGTAGGAAGTTATTTTCCAGTTTATTTTTATTTTATTCTAAACATGCCTAACTAAAAAGTAAAAGTTAATAAACTTTAATATTTCTTTCTGTAAACTTGTTTTTCACTTTCCTTTGCAGGGAGGTGTTGTCAACCAATTAAAGGCTGATATGGGGAGATTGCAAGATGAAATCAATGCTCAGCTGGTTAGTATCTTATATAAGAAGCAATTACATGTAGCAATTGTGTGAAGTTACTCTCCGAGCTCAATATTTTTCACTGTCTTGGCACATGTTTGTTAAATTTTCTTTTGATAATTTCTCTAAACTTATGTGACTAGGTGGAACTTGAGGCTATGAGGACCGAGTATAGCAACGCCCGGTTAGAATGTAGTGCAGCTGATGAACGTGCCAAGTTGTTGGCTTCTGAGGTTATTGGATTAGAGGAGAAGGTACTGATGACGGGTAATTTTTGGTATGGGTCGGATCAAGATGGGTTGAGTAGAAGCATTTTCTGTCCAAACTGTTATAACATTTTTTAAGTATTCAGTGTGTCAAAATATGAATATTACAAAATATATAATCTAAATCTTAGTCTAATGAGTAAAGTGATTGACTAGGTTTTTAGGCTTTAAAAGCACGCATCGGGCGACTTGAATACTTGACTCATTGACTCATTTGATCTGTATCCTTGATTGAATAGTAGTCATTCTTCATGGAGTTTATTAAGTGAAATAAGAACAATGCCATATTTTCTCTGGCCTATCTGTCTTGTCTTTGATGCTAGTTATATGTATACATATCCTAT
This sequence comes from Flaveria floridana, assembly GCA_018326465.1. Lineage (NCBI taxonomy): Eukaryota > Viridiplantae > Streptophyta > Magnoliopsida > Asterales > Asteraceae > Flaveria > Flaveria floridana. The sequence goes on along the minus strand of BJCO01373336.1, from coordinate 5,130 downwards.
TTTGTAGGTACTCAGGTTGAGGTCTAATGAGCTAAAACTGGAAAGACAATTGGAAAATTTGGAAGCTGAAATGTCTTCGCAGAAGTACGATCTGAGCTTATGGCTTTAAAGTACTAACCAGTTATTACTGTGTTAATATTCTATATTTTCCGAGTAGGGTCCATGTATTAGTAAAACACAAAACTATGACACTATTCTTTGTATGGTTATAGAACAGTACAGTTGTCTTACTCTAAAGTTATCCTCCTCTTATTGCTATGCCATTGAACAATTGAAATATATATTATGATCTATTCAGGAGAAAAATATCTAGCCTGGAAAAGGATCGGCAAGATTTGCATTCCACTATTGATGCTCTACAAGAAGGTATTATTTATATCTTTCTACTTTTCGTAAGCTCGAGAATTTGACCATTGACCTTGCTTTGACTTGCTGATCGTCGACTGATTGATCTGCTGGTTTGAGTTTTAGAAGTGAAGTTATTAAGAAGATTAATCATTTCCCTGATTTTCATGCTTCTCCTTGCCTAGAGAAAAAGCTCATGCAATCCAAGTTGCGGAAAGCTCCTGCAACTGTAGGTATTAAAAAGAGTCCAACCACTAAAAAGGAAGCATCAACTTCTACAGAGGACCTTGGTATGTGATTATGTGATAATTTTCAACATAACTCTCCATCATAATGAACTAACCGCATTTCAGTTTCAAAATTATAAAGTTAAGTAACTTGTAAATAAACAAGTTGTAGGAATCTTTGTAATGTGCTTTTGATCTTGCATGTTTTATGTTCTTGATTCAGTAGACGAGAGTGAAAATACTTTGCCTGCTACAGTAACTCTTGAAATACAAGCTACTATTGGTGAAAGTGATGCTTCCTTGCAGTCGCTAAGTAGGAGTTTTGGTCTGGAACTTTCATCTTCTAGTATACCTCCTGATCAGATGAGAATGATTCAAAATATTAACACACTTATTTCCGAGGTAACTCATCTTTTCCCTAGGGATATTGGATGCTTCTTGTACGTACAACACAAAATCTTTTTGTCCCATCAAAATTTTTTCATATTTAATAAAACTAGAGGTTGCAAAGTTCCTGGGTTAGAAGGGTTGGACGATGGGTCAAATATTTTTGTTTATAATGGGGGTTGAACACTTGAAATGGGTTGGGTTGACCCACAGACATTTTTGTTATTTTTTAATACCTTATGCTTTTAGTATGATCATAAAAGCTATGTTATTACAATATAATAAATTAATAAGTTTATATTTTAAAATAATATTATTTAGGAGAATCTGTTTTGACTCGTTCGACTTGACCCAATTCTCTTTATATATTTTCTAAATTGACCTGAATGATCGTTTCTATTAAACAATAACCCAAATTGATACGTTATATTTAAAGGGGTTGAAATGGCCACATCTAGATAGAACTATGAGTTTTGTTGATGTTGCATTGCTCATTAATACATTTATCTGGGTCAGTTAACATTAGAAAAAGAAGAGTTGGTACAAGCTTTGACAACTGAATCATCACTAAGTTCCAAGTTGAAGGTAAGTTATGATCCATACATCATCAGAATGATATCATATTCAGATCATATATCTTCCACAAAATATTAACTTATACATATTGTTTTTCAAAATGAAGGATTTGAACAAGGAACTAACCCATAAACTAGAAGTTCAAACACAAAGATTAGAGTTGTTGACTTCTCAGAGTATGGTAAATGATACAATCCCACCAAGAAAGCCCGATCCTCGTACCATGGTTGATAATACTCCTTACGCCGATGAAGGCGACGAGGTACACATACATTGCTTAATATAATCACAAGTATTTTGGTACATGTCACATCAGACCACTTTAGTTCTTTTATTTTCTTATTTTTCTGGGTAGGTTGTGGAGAGAGTTCTAGGATGGATAATGAAGCTCTTTCCCGGAGGGCCATCGAGGCGGCAAACTAAGCATCTTTGAGTCTAAACGAGCCGAAAATGCTTCACCAAAAGTTCACATATAGTCCGGATCTCTTTTAACTACCATTAGAGGTGCAATTTCATCTCCTTGGGAAATTTTGGCGAACAGAGTGTTTCCATGTTCTTTATGGAATGCAAATAGAATATATTGCGTTGAAGACGACACTGTAAAACCAATGTTTTTATGATGTTTCCTTTCTTTAATTAAAGATAAGGAAAATATTGTCATAAAAATTTCCTTTAGATGGTAAGGTTGGCATCATATGACCTGAAGGTAAGAAGTTCTGAGTCGTGAAAATAATCTTCTACATAAATACAAGGTAGGGATATCGAGAAAGTGTTTCATTTGGATCACTTAGATAAGTCGGTCTAGGTAGGGTCCAGAAACTGATTTCAACTGGGTAGAGGGCAATTTTCTTATTTAAATATATATAATAAAACTATAACATATAATTCGTTTTTCATATACATTTAATGGTTCACACTGAAAAAATATACTTCCAAACACGTTTTCTATTTTATTTTGTTCTTTGTCTTATTCTTGAATACACACGGATACACCAAAACTAGTGGTATATAGTGAACGAAACGTTGCAAGGTATGCAAGTTTTTTGTCTGATAAGCTTAAGAGGCCCATAATTGACCACATTATAGGCAAGTTCTTTGTTGTATTACAACGGTTAGGTACCTCTTAGTTAGGATCTAGACAAACGGAATTCGTATCTTCACAAAATTATTTATATTCCGTAGATTATGAAGATACTTTCAGCCCCGTGGCTAAGTTCACTACAATTCGGGTACTTTCGGCGGTTGCAACAAGTAAAAATTGGAAGTTATGGCAGATGGAAGAGAACAATGCTTTCTTGTATGAGGATCTTGATCACGTCATACATATGGAGCAGCCTTTGGGGTTTGAAAGTCGAGAGCATCCAAAGTATGTATACAAGTGTTAATCAGAAAATCTTGAACCTTTGAGAGCAATTTCCTTTGTGTGAGTTTTACTTTCTGCAATTTCTAGTTTTCAATACCTGTGTTCTTGATTTCCACTTCTTGTAAGTCAACAAGTGGTATCAGAGCCACACTCCACAATGGCAGATCTTCATTTAGTAGGCGGTATCAAGAAACTCAACAACCAAAACTATAACATGTGGGCGACCTGCATCAGTTCGTACTTGCAGGGGCAAGACTTATGGGAGGTTGTTGACGGTAACGATATAAGACAACCAGCAAGAGAAGATGCGCAAGGAGTTTTGAAGAAGTGGAAGGTAAAGGCGGGAAAGGCGATGTTCATCTTGAAGACAACGGTAGAAGATGAAATGCGTGAACACATCAAGGATTCGGCCAGTCCTAAGGAAGCTTGGGATACGTTGAAAGAACTTCTATCAAAGAAAAACGATACACGGCTGCAACTTCTTGAAAATGAGTTGCTTTCCGTTAGCCAACAAGAGATGACGATTCCCCAATATTTTCACAATGTGAAGTTGTTGTGTAGAGAAATCAGGGAGCTCAACCCGCAAGCAAAGATCGGTGAACCGCGAATGAAACGAATCATCATTCACAGTTTAAAAGCAGAGTTTAGAAGTTTTGTGGCAGCTGTGCAAGGTTGGCCTACTCAGCCATCATTAAGCGAGTTCGAGAATTTGTTGGCTAGTCAAGAGGCCTTAGCCAAACAAATGAGCAATTTATCCACTGGACCTTCATCAGAACCAAAAGCAGAGGCTTTGTACGCGCAACGAAGCAAGGGTAAGTCCCGGTTGAATCACCATAATCGTGGGTTTCATAGGTATCATGACAAGAACAAAACTCATGATCAAACAGAGAAAAGAAATGGCGAAATTGATCGAGGTGAAGCCAGTGATGATAAGAAGTATCGTCATTTTGGAAAGAAGTTCCCGGTTCAGTGCTATAATTATGGTCGGAGAGGCCACATAGCCCGGAACTGTCGGGTGAAAAACATTGAAGAAGGTAATGTCGCCACTGCTCAAAATGAAGAAAGTTTTGCTCAAGTTGAAGAAGAGGTGGCCTACACAGCTACAACCGAGAGGCAAAAGAATAAGTTCGATTATTGGATCATGGATTCGGGGTGTTCGAATCACATGACAGGAGATAAAAACCGACTAATGAACCCGTACAAGTATGAAGGGAGTCGAGTTGTCGTTGCAGGCAACTCCAAACACTCCATAGCTCACATCGGAGATGTCGTGTTTCCATCCGAGAAAGACAAACGGGATCTGGTTCTGAGAGACGCATACCATGTACCCGGGATGAAGAAAAACTTAATCTCCGTACCACAACTAACAGATGAAGAACTTTATGTTTTGTTTGGCCCGAAAGATGTCAAGATCTATAAGAAGTTTGAAAGTACATCCTCTCCAATTTATCAAGGTCAAAGGGTTGAGAACATGTATGTGTTGACTGCTGGAACCGCGTTCTTGGATAAAACCAAAGGCAACCACAATGCTGATTTGTGGCACCAGAGAATGGGCCATGTGGGCTTTGATAAATTAGGCCTTATAGCAGGAAAGGGCTTAGTAAATGGGTTTCCCAAACTTCAAAGTTAATAAAGAAATTGTGTGTTCTGGACTTCTGGTCTTCTGGATGTCAATATGGAAAGGCAAGGCAGCTGCCATTCACCAACTCAAATTACCAGGCAACCGAACCACTTGAACTTGTGCATTCCGATGTGTTCGGTCCGGTCAAACAACCATCAGCAAAAGGAATGAAGTATATGGTAATCTTCGTCGACGATTACTCTCTATTTGTCTGGATTTACTTCATGATGGAAAAGTCGGAGGTGTGGTCAAAATTCAAGGAGTTCGAATTAGATGCAGAGTTGATGATGGGCTGGAAGATTAAGTGTTTACGATCCGACAATGGGGGCGAGTATTTGGCACATGATTTCAGCAACTATTTGAAGCAAAAAGGAATCAAACGGCAGCTCACTTGTACAAACACTCCACAACAAAATGGAGTTTCAGAACGTAAAAACCGTCACCTGGGTGAAGTAACTAGAAGTCTAATTCACGATAAGAACCTGCCGGGGCGATTTTGGGCGGAAGCTATGAACACTGCCGGGTGTGTGATTAACCGACAACCATCTCAAACACTTAATTATGTATCACCCTTTGAAAAGCTAACTGGAATTAAACCAAACGTTAGTCAT
>BJCO01373272.1:0-10612 GCA_018326465.1 Flaveria floridana | reverse complement strand
TTAAAGTTTAAAAAATAGTTTTACTTTAATTACACCATATTTTATCAGTCTGCAGATGTTAAAAAATCAAACAGTCTTTTTCTTGCAGACTGCAGACGTTTGGTCCACCTCTTCTACTGCAGATGTCTGCAGATGTGGTCCGCAGACTGCAGACGTTTTTCTGCAGAAAAAACAAACAGCACCTTATACATTTTGTTAAAAAATCCATCTTGACACGGTCTTTTATTATTTACCCTTGGAGTATCGAATGAAAATAATCAAACATAAATAACATGTTACTTATTATAAGTTAAAAAGGATTAGCTATCATATAGCTTTCATATATATTTTAATTTACAATTGTGATATTATTATATTATAAATAATAAATAATTCCAAAAGCACACTTTTATATACTTACTTTCATAAACCATATTTTACAATATTTCAAATGAAAGTCCATAGATGTGACAGGAAAGCAACCATTGATTTTAAGCTACCAACACAAGATACACATCTTGTTGGATGATAAATACTAGCCCCACACCCTCTTATCCCCAATTATTTTGCATCAAGTCTCTTTCCCAATTCATGATTTCAAGCGATTAATACTACTTTGATCGGTCATCGGTTCAGGTTTTGAATTTCTCCGGTTTCTCGGTTCATTTTTTTGAGTTTTTATCAGTTTTCCGCCCAAACCGAAAATCAAACTGAGTAAATTTAAGATGGTCAAAATCAGACCAAAAACAAAATTTCGAATTTAGTCATGTTTTGGTTTTTGGTTTCATATTTAAACTAAAAAAAGGATTTTAACAAATTATAGAGAAAGATGATAATCGGTTCGGATTTCAAGTTCTTCGTTTTTACAATTGGCTGAATGCTTAATGAGATTTTAAAATAGAATGCATATATGAATCAACTTTCCTAGGCTTAACTACATTGAATTTCTTGAAATTGAAAACAGAATACTATTCTTCTTCTTTTTTTCCGATTTGTAAGTTGATATTAAATAGAAATGGTTGGTTTAATTATAAATGGTGTTTCTTTATCATAATAAATCCTTCTGTCTCATAACAATAAGTAATGGATTAAGTCACATGTGTGGTCATATCATAACAATAAATAATGGATTGTATCACATGTATGTCCTTGTATAGATGTTCCTCCTTAACGCTAGTAATAATTTCAGTTAAACTTGTGAAAAAAAAAATTGTAATTCTGTATATGTTCTCAAAAGTAATAATGTACATTAAAACAAACCTTAACCTTAAGCATTCAAGACCAGTAAAGAAACATGCATTCAGATATGAAATCAAACGAAATTAGTCTTCAAAGTTTTCGCGGATACAAGATGGTTATAATATTAGATGATATCCGACTTGATTACTCGATCACAACATACATACTCGTTTACATGAATCATACCCATAAACGTCTTCTTCCTTTTTTCTTTTTCTTTTTTCGTTTTGTCTTTAGGCAATAGAGTAATCTAATAGTCCATTGATTTTAGTTTTTATATTTTCAACTAGCATGGATAATTAAGTTATATGAAAATTTTTATACAAAAAAGCATATTTGAAAATCCTAGCAGGTAACTTTTACAAACCAACGATTATACTCGACGGTTCTATACGTGATGGTATGGGCAGGGGCGGACCTACGTAGAATGGGGGCAGCCGCGCCCCTGTAAAAATGTTAGTGCTATATGTGTGAAAATCCCGAGTGTCCCCCTAAAATTACGCAATCGTCCCATTTTAATCCCCATGTAAAAAAAAATTGAGTTCGCCACTTGGTATGAAGTCGGGTGTGAGACACGGAACCAGGTGTGTACGATACTCTTCCTATTAACATCTCTAGTAACGTGATCATAAACAATGCAAATTAGGTCTTTTAAAATACATTTAATAAAAACATTAACGAAAACCTTTATTTTATTGTTAAACAAAGAAATGTATTTCTTACGTAAGTTGTACCAGAAAGGGATTGTATATACACACTACTAGGTTAGTACCCCGTCTTTTACACAGATTGAATAGATAAATATTAAAATTAATAACGAACATTTACAAATTATAAAATGTGATTTTGATATAGGATACGATTGAAATTACTTATAAATAATAATTATAAGTAATAAAATAACTTCTTTGATTTTTAAAAAAAAATCAAATATTTTGTTCCGAAACAAACCATTTTAAAAAAGTATCATTTCTAAAATAACCTCATTATAACTCTGAATTTTAATTATTTTGGTTTATAAAATTTTATTATTTAAAAACACTAATTTTTAAATATTTTATATTTTTAAAATGTTTTAATGTTTTAGAAAAAAATCTTATCTTATCAAATGTTTCTTTAAGTATTACATTTATAAAAAGAAGTATTTCTTAAATTATTAAAAAAATATATTCAATAAAAAAAATATATAATATCATTTGTAATTAGTTTAATTATTTAGGAGGAAAGATAGGCGGAAATTAAAAATTAAAAGTTTTAGAATTGTACTAAGTGTCAACTAAAATCTTATTTTATTATAATAGATAGATACAATTTGATTACTTAGTACATTGTAATATATTTTAATGATTATACCTTTAATGAGAGAGACAATGGAAAGAGTATATATTTAAGATTTAAACATACATTCATTTCTAAACTACAATAGAAATATTCATTACGTACAAACTTAATAAACTGTCTTTATCAATATCAATGATATTAAATACGAAACGAAAGCGCAAATGATAAGCTTTGAACGAAAGCAATTTCTAAAAATATATAACCTATGGAGGTGTATTTAAAAAAAGATAAAAACTTTAAGTAAAAACAATATCAGCTTAAAACACTGCTATCAATGACAAATTGTTTAATGTTTGTATATTCTAAAACTGATTAATCTTTTGTCACGTCTTTTTCATTATTTACAATACTATGACGCTATAAAGATTAAAAATACAAACTACAAAATATACACTAAAAATTATTATATATTAATGTACAGTCAGAGAACAAAAATAGTAGAAGTGCACAAACCGGTTTGGGACCAAGAATCGCTTTGGTTTGTGGTGAATGTATTAAAACCGGCTTTTGAGAGGAGACAATTTAATTCAGGAACCAGTTTGAAGAGTGATGAACCGTTAACTGATGATCCAATTAATTAAGTTTGATATGGAATAGGTTCGTTTCAAAGCCGGTTTGAATAAAAGAAATTAAAATAAATCATCTAAAAAGTAAATATATTAAATAAGCAACATGAAATTCAACTTTTTTAATTTCAACCTCTTGCTTAAAAGTGTCGGTTAAAATAAGAACAGATAGTTATTCAACTTTAAAGCTTTTTCATAGGTGTGACTATTTGAAAATGTTGAAACTATTATACATGTTTAGGCGTTTAGTAAATCATGGGTTAAAACAACTAAGTTTTGTTTTCTTTCCACCAAACCAAGATATCAAACTTTTCAAAGCCATTGGTAGTCATAGTGAAGATTGCATTTATTTCGCTATATATACCTTTCTAGTTCGCTACTTGAGGTGTTACTTTGTCGTGTAGCCATCTCATTTCACAACATATTGTGTCAACTAAACATCAGGTTCCTATTCAAGCTACCACCACTTGGTCCTGATTCCATTGACTCGTATATATTTGTGCGGGGACTATGCGTTATTAAATAACCTTATAAACTGTTTTAAGACGTTGGTAGAAGAAAAAACGTTTTGTATTTGTTGTAAAATTTTAGATAATCTTCGTGCATACACAAATAAGAAGTTGTTACATCAATTATAGTCTCAACCCCCGTAACATCCAAGTAAAACATGAGGTAGTTCAAAAAATATTTTTATAACTTTTCTTTCAATGATAGGAACATTTCTTTAAACATTTCGATTTTAGTTTCAAAATCTTAAATTGTTAGCCATTAAATATTGATCATGAATTTAAAAAAAAAAACTCGTGATATATAATAAACCCTTGTTAAGTTTATTGTTGAGGTTTGAAAAACCTCAAGAAAAGGGGTGATATGTGAACAGCTTTCCAACCTTCATCGTGAAACGATATTGCTTGAGCACGTGATGCAAATTGATTATATTTGTAAAGCATTTTATGTCTCATATCACACATTTCAAAAGTTTTAAAAGTCAAATTTCACTGAGTAGCTCCATTCTAATTCAGACCTAAAAGATATTGAATTTGTATTTTTACCCCATATTCCATATTGTTTATATATTTTTCTATTTTGTTTAAGAAAACGCCCAACATATTCCTAAAAATGAATTTAAATTATCAATCATTTCAACATTGACTTTATCTTGCACAACCAACGTAATAATACGTGCAAAACTTCATATACGGAAAAATTTACTTTTGCGAATCGATTTATATTTTAATTTTTTAATCACGTCTTTATTGTTTAGGCGTTATCTTTTGTTTCCCAATGTAATTATATCATAATCTTATATTTGAAATAATCTTATCTTTTGTTTCCCAATGTAAAAGTTCTTATATCATAATCTTATATTTGAAATAAATTCTCTCATATACGAATATTCAAACGATTCAAACGCAATTATATATTCATCATTTGCCACATATCAAGATTTACCTAATCAGCATTACTGCAAAAGTAATATTCTTATAAACCGTATTCATCCAATCAAACATCTGCAGTTAAGTTCATATAAGTTGTAAATTTTCAATAGTGAAAATTTATTTTTGTTTTGCCACTTTCCATCTTTTTAAACAATTGCATCCAAGGGTACTACGACTTGCATAAGTAACTGAGATTGAAGACTTTTATGTATCAACTTTGTCAAGCAAGGTGGTGTTAAAGTAGTCAAACGACAAGTCTTCTTGAATCACAAAGTTTGGCATTCGATCCTGAACCACATTTACATCGAAATTAGAAATGGCACCTTCATTTTCTAATATTTCTTGATGACTAGTTGAATTTCCTATCACCGCTTTTGTAGTATTTTGAAGTATAGCTTCTCAAAGTCAAGTTTGAAGAAAAAATAATACAATTCTTGCAACAAGCCTTTTGAGCGTCGTTTGACATTTAATACCGCTCAAAACTATTAGCGAACTTCTAGGTTTCTCATTGTTGGTAAAATCCTCACAACACTAACTTTGCTTAAAGATGCACCAATACCAACCGATGATTGCGATTGACAATATTGGAAGCCTTAGCATTTGTATACAAAAGCAGTTTGTGCGTTTTTGTGTTTTTGAGTGTTATGATAATCAATACATCCAATACCCATCTATATCAATAAATCCGACCTTTTGTTGTTTGGGATCGGTTCGGACTAGTACTGGCGTGGTTTCAGCTGGGTTCGTATGTTCCAGTTCTCAAACTCCATACACATCGGGTCCACAGGTATATCCTTAATAGGGTTATCATTTTATGTAGTTAAAAAGAACTCATTGAGATGCCAGTTACACAACAATCTTAGATTTGATTTACATCTGACTTGAAATGTTAGATAATAATAAACTGCACTTCTAACGATTATGCAGTTTTAAAAGTTTCAAGTTTAAGATGGTGTTTATTATATATAATATTTTATAGAACATATATTAAATATTAATATATTTTTGGGTAAAGGTTATTTTGCTTTATGAATATGCATATACAAAACTCTTATGTGATGTATGCTTATGTGATATATGCACTATAATTTGGTTGTTATCGTTGTCGAGCCGGGGGTCTATTTGGAAGCGGCATCTCTGTCTCCCAAGATAGAGGAAAGACCGGTCACCACTTACCCCTCCCAGACTCTACTTTTAATGGGACATACTGGGTATGTTTGTTTGTTTGTTTGTTATACTTTTGGGTAAACTAGGCCGAGTGAATAATCAGGTATCACTTAACCACATACATGTCTCAAACTTGTAAAATTTCTAGAACTAATCTAAAATCAGTCCCATGCCCGAATATCTGTCCCAAATGTTTAAGTTATCCCCCAATCCCTGGTTTTGAGAGCTCTCTGTTGCTACTTAAAATTTGTGAAGTAGGGTTTAACCACAAATGACTAACACCTTCAACCTTCAGGATCACGCTGCATGCGTACCGACTCCAACCCGAACACAAAATTAGGTTTGATGATGCAATATAACTCGATTTTGATTTAAGGAATTCAAAAGTTCCACATTAGATAGTTTGGTAATCTAAAAAAAGAGTTACCCGTCATCAGCCCATTGCCATTAAGGGTAGCTTCTACAACCGTCAAACCTTGTGCCCTAGCTTGGATTTGCTTTCATTGAACAAGATTGTAGCTAGGTGTGTAGCGAGAATGAAGTTTTCTGCCACATAGGACGGCCCAAGATTGCGCTTGCGTGTGTAGCAAGATAGGCAGAGTTTAACCTGCAAAAATCACCACCACTGTTATTATGGAAATCCATGCAAATATATATCTTTGACTCTTTGTTATTGTTTTGTAAGATTTTTTTATGTTTCTGTAAATAATTAGGGTGCCAAATACCATTAGAAATATGATTTTAAAAATGATAATGAAAGAAAATAATAGAAAGTAGCCATATTTCTGAGTGTTTTATGCCTTTATGGTCATGTCAAAACATTTTCACACATACTCATAAGATACGCAAATCTTTAGGCGTACGCCTACTTTTACGGTTTACTAGTCTAAACCCTAAATATATTCATTCATATAATATGTGAATAACAATAAAAATACATAAGCGAATCAACATGTGATGTACAATACATACATGAATCTATGCACAATATGGTGTCTTGTATCACGTTAGCTTAAGTCATAAATGATGGGAAAAAGTCTGATGCGCAAGCAAAAGTAGATAACGGCTAAATGAGTGATTTTTTAAGACAAGAATATTTCGGTACAACACTCTAAGAAATGGCTACTTTCGTGATTCCTCAAAATATAATATAATAATGAGTGATTTTTCTGACAAGGATATATAGGTACAACCGTACAATACTTTCGATTTTTCTCAAAATATAATATAAAAACAAGGATGAGAATGGGAAACTTACTTGTCAACATCTGGTGTGGCCAAGGGATCGTATATTTCCTCCCTGTGTTCCACAGGTGGTGCAACACTTGCCGCTGCTCCCATATCCTGTTCACCTTCACCCTAAAATCAACCAAATCTAATAATTATTATATCATATACCAGTGAACAGCTATATAGTTAAAGAACCGAGTTAATTTCAATTTTGCTCCCTAAGGTTTGACAAAAATAACTATTTTCCACCAAAAGATTAAAAACATCAATTTACCTCCAAAAGTTTCATATGTTGTTTCAATTTCACTCCAAAAGTTTTATTATTTTGGATAAAGTTGAAACAACTAATGAAACTTTGGACTCAAATTGAAACAAATTATAGAACTTTTGTAGGTAAATTGATGTTTTTAATCTTTTGGAGGAAAATGATTATTTTAACAAACCTCAAGGAGTAAAATGGAACTTAACTCTAAAGAACCCGATATAGATCTGTTAAGTTATATTAGAGTTTTGAACTTATTTTAATAAAAAAAATAAAAAAAGGAAAAAGGAAATACAAAAACAATATATAAATTAGCTTGCCTGTTGAGGATATTGCACATAACCACCATATGCACCATATGCATATAATGATGGATCTTGAGTTGCTCCATAAGCATAAGCATCATAACCTTGTCCATAACCATAGTATGCACTGCTCCATTGAGTTGGATCGGCTTGTGGGGCCCACATTCCAGATGGGTCCTACAGTATAAATCCAGAAAACAATTTTGATACACTTGGGTAGTGACATTATGCTTGAAACTTTAGGTTTTGTAGACCGTTATGAACCTTCTACCACTTGGATGAATATGCAATATGAAGCATACCCTTGGTTTTAAAAATAGCGCCTGAGGCGAGCTTAAGGCGTGAGGCTCTAGAGGCAATTAGGAAATCGCCTCGGGGCTTTGAGGCGGCACCTCATACACCTCTAGGTAAAATTTGGTCAACATTGGTCAAGATTAGGGTCTGTAAAAGGATGATACATAGAAATAACCAAAGGGATGATGAGATTATGAATGATTTACATGGTAAAAAAAGCCAATATGCAAATATTTTTAGATAAATGCAACTTTAGGCCGTACATATGGCATATTTTGTTGTACATAGAACAACGCCTCGCATACGTGAGGCTCTCGCCTCATGCCTCACGCATAGCACCTCGGCTTTTCAGACTTAAACGCCTCGGAGCGCCTAACGCTTTTTAAAACCAAGATTACTCCTTTATATGGATTTGGACATTTCACTTATATGATGTTTTGTGTTTGTGGGGGATATATATACTGTTATTGGACGTAATGAGGTTATTGTTGTTGAAATTTTTTAATAAACTAGTTCTTTGTTCTCTTGTTTGGTCAATTATGCTCCATGTGTCAGATAAACATATAGATGCAGGTTATATGCAAAGAAGTAATAAAAAAAATTGCTTGCTATCATATGTTCTCTCTAATAAGCTTTGGACACTACAGCTGATACATGGTATTGGCATGTGGTTTAAGTCGATTAATTTCTTGACAATTTTGGAACTTTAATGACAATAATTGATTACACGCTTTGATTAAAAGTATTCATCTTTATGATGATACTTTGATTTCTCGTAGCATCTTTTCGTACTATTATAAAATGGTGACAGTCTACATACTGTGCTTGCCCAATCTCACTGTTTTGATTCTTCATGATGATATGTACTATTGTGCAGGTCCAAAGTATCGGCTTTGGCTTCTTTAAAATCAGGAAATAAAGTTAGTGCGCGAAGGCATGCAAGGGAACTGAAGCTGTCATCTGAAAGTAGAGATAAATGTGACATGCTTCTAAGGCGAGTAGAGGAAGTACTTAGAGCCATAGCAGAAGCTGAAGATTCAAAAGAGGTAATCTTTTACGGGGTAAATATTAAATAAGTCTGACATGTGGTGTTTGTTTTAAAATTTTTGCAAATGGTAACAACTACTTAATATGAGAACAATTTCTACCACTTCTTTGTATAGGTGGAGTTCACCAGTTGAAGAGGGTGGTGATACACTGAAATATCTTAAACTTTTGGGCTTTGTTAAATAATTGGTAACTACAACCTATTTACACATAATGGGTTGATTTGGGTTGTGTGTTATCCCAAACGAGGCATACAAATTTTCAGCAGGTAGCATAACAAACAGGTCAAAATTTGTCCAAAGTGTAGCAAGATAGTTCTTATAACCATACGAACACTGTTACTATTTGTACCTTTTTCATCAAGAAAAAGTTTCTACTGGGTCAACCTGTACTAATATTACTCATTTCGACTCCTTACCCAACCCGCCCGTCATGCAATAATGCCACCTTCACTCACATATTACTTTTCATTGGCAGGTTTTTGAAGCTATTAAAAGTGGTACAAAGGCAATGAAGGATAAGATGATCACCATAGAAGAAGTGCAGCGCTGTTTAGATGATCTTGATGAAACAATCCATTCACAAAAGCAAGTAGAAAAAGTCTTAGGTACTCTTATATTTGATTCTCTTTTAAGTATAACGAAGTCTATTTCTCATCGTGGTATTAATATGTCCTTACCAACATGTTTCTTTGTGCGACTTCCAGGGTCAGTTTCATCATATGAAGAGTTTGATGAAGATATTGAAGATGAGTTGGATAAACTATTGGAAGAAAGCAGACAATCATCAGCAAATGGTACCATAAGGGAACATGAAACCACAGAAACCACTGAATCACTGAGTAACGCGCTCTCAGATCTTAAGCTTGCAGATAATGATGTAAGAACACAGGAACCAGCAGACACCTCAAATGCATCTAAGGTTCTTGAGCTTGCACCTTCCTGATGATCATCCTCCCTTTGTGCCACTTCTGTAACGTCCTTGATGTAAATTGTGTATGAAATTTGCGTGTATTGTTTTGGAGCTTAAACGTGTAGTTACAAGAGTGTTTGGGAGTTGGGATTGGCTATTAAAACTGTTTTACTCTGTGTTTATGTAGAAGGTAAGTAGTTGGAATGTTTGGATGGAAGCAAACTGCTTATGATAATCTGAAATACTTATTTCAAGTGGAATGAATAGGCAGTAGTTTGGTATTCAAAGTTCAAACTAGTTATTTGATTGTCTTACCTCTTAAAGTGGTCATTATGGACATTTTAATTCAATCTGTACTAAATAGTCTTTTAATCAAATCTAACATAACATAATTATTTGGTCATCACAAATGATTGGAAGAAAGTATGCTTCAATAAAAAGATGCTCAATGGACACAGATATCGTCATTGGCATGACTTTTTAGCTTAAAATCACCGGTGACACTTTTTTGGTCTCAAAAATCAAAAATAATTACCATATGTCATCTTTTTATTGGTTGGAGTATCATCTTCCCACTAATTTCACTTGTCTTTTTTTTATTGGCTGAAATGTTTATCTATTGGCTAAAGTGTCAATTGTCTATTTTGAGGTTAGAAACTTTTGATAATCTATATTTGTGTTGTCACGAGTCGTCTAGGGGGAGTTGGTCTAGGAAGGCTGTGGAGTTCTACGGTTTCAAGCAAGTAACTGATTTTCAAAGATTCATCATTTAAAATATTATTGTTTTCTTATTTATCTTATAAAATACATTTCAGATAACCAACCTCTTTA
>BJCO01373249.1:0-11932 GCA_018326465.1 Flaveria floridana | reverse complement strand
TCTTCTGAAATGACCACCTTATAAATGAACTTTATGATGTTGCCATCTTCTTCAACACACCTTCATTGCTTACCTCCCCTAATTTGATCTCCATTGCAGCATCTAATATGGATGAAAATAATGGTCATGAGGGGTTATTTAGGGACACTTTACGGTGGGCGATGACTAACATAAGTGTTGATGATAGCCGGCAGATGAAGCAACATGATAAGGGATCTATTGGAAATTCAGGAATTGGGGGTGTAGAAGTGGCGCCGCTAGTGATCAATGGTGGTAAGAAGAGAAAGAAGAGTGGTGTTGAGATAAAGAGAGAGAAAAATCAGGATAGTGATGGTGAAGATGAGATGGGAATAAGAGATTTTCTAACAAGTGAGCATGCTAAACATTTGTGGACAGAGAAAAGGAGGAGGAAAAAGATGAAGAATATGTTTGATGAACTTCATGCTTTGCTACCTAAACAAACTCCTAAGGTACCAATTTCATCATACCTATATGTTGATATTATTATACTTACATCTTGTTGATGACTACAAGGGAGTTCAAGGCGGATTTAATATATCTTCGATACGCGAGGACTAAAAATGGTGATAAACCTTCTTTTAATCGGTTTAATTGATGTTGCAACAAGGCGTTAAAAAAGGATAAAAGTATGACAAATAGTTTATGCGCGGAGTTTATAACAACTCTTTTATAACTCATTAAGATTTTATTTAGAGTTTATTTTGTCAGGTTCAATGTTTAATACTATATTAAGATTTTATTTAGAGTTTATTTCATCACCAGTTGGCATAACACAACCTTTAGTTAATGGTGGAGTGAAGTTACATATGTTCCCTTTTTCTTTTGTTGTAAACTTATGTCTTTTGATTAATGAAATCTTCAAAACAAGATTATCTTATGTAAACCATGTGCCGTGCAAAGCACCTGATTCCCTCAATTTCGAATCTTGCTTCCACTTGTTTCTGCCATAACCTTTTGAAGGTCATCTACCCATCACAAAAGCTACGATTTACCTGATCCATTTGGTTAGCAGAGTTATGTTACTCTATTGTAATTACTATTTTCATTTCAGGCAAAATTGATAACCATAGTGGATGATGCGATAAGCTATATCAGAAACCTGCAGCAGACCCTCCAAAAGCTGGAGACTCAGAAGCTAGAGAGGCTCAACTGTCCTTCAACAAACACCAATGTTACTTCATTGAGTCATCCACAAAAGCACACTGATGAATCCCTTTTAGCCCATGGGAGTTCATCAACAAGCCAATTCGACAATGTATATTGTCCTAAGTTCGACCCATCCTTCCCTTCGCCTTCACAACCATTTTTCCAAACATGGGCTTCATCTAATATCACCTTAAACGTATGCGGTCAGGATGCACTAATAAACATTTGTTCCTCTTTGAAGCCTGGACTCGTTACTGCTATTTGTGTCGTGTTGGAAAAGTGCAAACTAGAAATAGTTTCTTTTCATGTATCTTCTGATCAAGCTAAACACATGTTTATGATTCATGCTCGTGTGAGTATATTTTCATTTTTCCGTAGAGCTCAGCTTATCATACGTTTCGTTATTTAGCTTTTAATTATTGTGACAAAGTTTTCATTTTGCTTAGGTGAATGCTCCTGATGAGTTCCTGGAGGCTTTTCCTAATGAAGAGATATACAAGATAGCAGCACTAGAGATGATGGTTTTGGTTGACTCAAAGTCGTCCTAGATTGCTTATGGTATTTGAGTATGCATTAGAAATGAAATATTTTATAGTTTACCCAAATTATGTTTATTGTTTAGCAATAGGTATGTTAGCCCATAACATATTTTCTGTACCGGGAGTAACTTTTTTTTTCTTTATTTTATGTTTTGTCACAGCTAAACTTTCAATGGTTGCTTTGAGTATGTTCTATTTATCTTATATAAAGTGGTTAAAAATTTCAATGTTTGTTTCACATGTTCCTGTTAGTTTTTTTTCTTCTTCTACATGTCTTCAGTTTAAGTAGGAGTAGTAGTTTATTTTTCTGTTCAAGAGAGAATTGCAATTTCCTTTTTTTCTTCTGTACTCGTTTTATGGAGTATTGAATATTAAAAAGAAAATCATCGCACATCCTGATCGAAAGGTGTCGAATCCACAGGGAAGTGATGTCGTGATGTCGTTGCGATTACGGTATATTAACTAAAGAGTGCCTAATCATCATTAATAGCAAAGGGTCAGAAGAGTACTGTCGAATCCAAAGGGAAGTGCTAGTAACGACTAAACTAAAAGAATTAAAAATTGAAAAATAAATTGATTTATGGATTTATTTGAGGAAATACTTAAATGAATGAAATAAAAGTTTAGGTTTTTTAACAATCCTGGAGAAAACAATCAACTTCATGATTCAGGTTTGATAAAGTTACGTTTTTTAATTAAAACCTAATGAGAAGTCATTAATGATGACTTACACATGATAAGATCTAAGTGAAAATTATGGATTAAAGCTTAAAGGACTTCATTCATACAATCACAAACTTGACTAATGTAACCCTAATTCTAAGAATCAATCACACAATGATTAAAGAAAACCAAAGTTATAGAAAATCAAAATTAGGTTTAAATATAATCAAATTGTTTAAATGATCAAATCATGATTTAAATCCATAAGAACTTAAAAGGTTCAAGATCCAACCTCAAATCTAAGTTACAACTAAGAAAAAAGAAAACTTGCACAACCCATCTCCCAAAATGAATCAAAAACGAATTAGTCTTGCCTCATCATTGAATCTTCAAAACAAATCGAATTAAGCATTAGTTTTTGATGATCTTGATGTTGGAGAGCTTTGGAATGTTGAAAGATGCTTCTTTTTCGTCCAAGATTGATATTTTCAAAGGTAATTTTCGTAACTGGGTTTTTTCCCTTTAAAACCCCTAAAATTAGGCCAAATTCTAACAAAACACGGACCCTTGCATCAATGGTGCCTATGGAGGCGTCGGTGGCGCCACACCCATATACAGCCTTGATTTTCATGTGTAACTTTTCGAGATCTTTCCGTGGACAGGTCGTGGGTCCCGTAACTCCTTTTTTAGCTCAAGTTATGCCCGTTTTAAGATACCATTATCGTGCAACTTCGCTTTAACATTTCTTTACTTCTCGAGCTCCAATTCTCGTCCTGTTTCTTCCAACTTATTCGTATACTTTACATTTAACCTACAAATACACTAAAGTTACAAAAGTAAATCTATTTCTCATAACTTGACACGTAAAACATGAAAAAAAGCCTTTAAATATTGAACTTTCCCCACCGGATCACAATCCTTCACACTTACCTTTTGCTTGTCCTCAAGCAAAGCTTAATTGTAATTTATAAAACCTTCATTGGAAATATATATCACTAATCACTTATTAAAAATCATTTAAGGTCCAAGGTCATGCTCGTATTCCCAAGACTTACATCATGCAATAGATTTACATTCTAGCAAGACAATTATAGGCAATTAAAACAGGACATCACCCAACTAAGCTTAACGTGCTTTTGTTTTTTTGTCTCATTTACACACCCCTCATAATAATTCACTCTTCTCGGTTTATATCTGGACTATTAAAAACTAGTGTAACCAATCAATAACCCAATATATCATCTTGTCCACATAAGCTTGTATAGCAATCACACCTCCACCACTTCCATAGCACTTGCACACCTCTAAAGGACTTACGGGTAAGATACCATAATCGCAACGATTCCACAGAAACGGTGCTATTTTGATTGATATCGCGTGGTCGGTCAAAAATATTAACTAAACAGTCCCTAATCACCCTTAATAGCAAAGAGTAAGAAGGGTGTCGAATCCACAGGGAAGTGCTAGTAATGATTAAACTAAAATAATTAAACATTGTAAAGTAAATTGATTTATGGATTTATTTGAGAAATACTTAAATGAATGAAATAAAAGGTTGGTTCTTTAACAATCTTGGAGAAAAAACAATCTATTTCAAAATTCAGGTTTGATAAAGTTACATTTTTTAGTAAAACCTAGTGAGAAGTCATTAATAGTGTCTTACACATGATAATATCTAAGTGATAATTATAAATTAAAGCTTAAAGGACTTTATGCACACAATCACCAATTTGACTAATGTAACCAAAATTCTAAGAATCAATCACACAATGATTAAAGAAAACCAAAGTTATAGAAAAATAAAATTAGGTTTAAACATAATCAAATTGTTGAAATGATCAAATCATAGGTTCAAGATCCAGCCTCAAATCTAAGTTACAACAAAGAAGAACGAAAACTTACACAAACCCGTCTCCCAAAGTGAATCACAAACAAATTAGCCTTGCCTCATCATTGAATCTTCAAAGCAAATCGAATTAAGCATGTGATTTTGATGATCTTATGTTGGAAGGGCTTTGGAATGGTGAAAGATGCTTCGTTTTCATCCAAGATTGATGTTGTCAAAGGTAATTTTCGTAATAGGGGTTTCCCCTTTAAAACCTCACAAATTAGGTCAAATTCCAACAAAACATGAACCACGTTGTTGGTGGCGCCACCGCCTGTACAACCTTGCCTTTCATGCGTAACTTTTTAAGATCTTTCCGTGGACAGGTCGTGAGTTGTGACAACCCTACGTCAAGGTAAGGTAAATTAAATGTTGTTAAGAACTAATCTAAGTAAATAGTATATACCTATATATATCTTATTAGAAAATTTTAAGTTGACTTCTTTTGTGTTAACCTTACATGAATCTTTTATGATGATGCATGAATATTTACATATGCATACGTGCAACTCTTGTATGAATATAGTGTTTGTCAACCTTAGGATTATATGATTTGTGCTTGAATGTTAGATGCTTTTAGCTACATGTAATGTATTAAGACTTAAACTTAATCAAACCCTACTAATCAAGCTAGCATCTATAAATTTTATGTCATAAAAATAGAACTAAACTAATCCTAAACACCTAAACATTAACTAAAACATAACTTTAACCTTTGTATCGGCTCACTAAGGCAATAATTAACCCGATTAACAACTAAACTAATAACTAACCCTAGCTTAATGACTAAGTGAGTCATTAGCATATTTGATCGCCACCTAGCACCACCATGACACTAAACCATCTTTAGAACTTTCCACCTATCCCTAAGAAACCAACTAATCACCCTTATAATCACCACCTCATAAGTCTAGGACTTAGAGGTAATGATGAACTTCCCCACTTCTTACCTCTCGGCCGCATGGAACCAACACCACCTCAACTTAAATCATCATAGCCACAAACCACCACATCCACAACCATACCACCCGATTCCAACCCTCTATTCCTCTCGGTTTTCAGAATCATCTCCACCTCACCTTATTACTCTCGGTCCTCATATCATACAATCACCAACTCTTGATCACCAAACCATCCACAACCTCCAGAACATCATCATACCAAGTTGTCTTCAACAAAGCCTGTGATCAACCTCTTAACTCAAGAACCATCACACCAAGCGGATCATGAAGGGTCTAGCCCAGCAATTCTCTTAAGTTCTTTCATTATTAATCAAGGTTTGATTCTTAAATCCACAAAGTAACAAGTTAGGAAATGCATATGTGTTTAACTAACACATATAACCAACCCTTTAAAGTTAAACCATCTAGGATATTCATAAAACCTCATGACACATGACTTTTATCAAAAATCATTAAGAAAGGGATTCAAAAACAGAAAATTTGAAGGTTTTATAAAAATCAAGGATTTAAACAAAAATACAAGAATTAAAGGGTTGAAACATGGGCTATTAATAATAAATTAGATTAAGTACTCAAATGATTGTGATTGTGGAAATAAAATTTAGGAACTTGTTAAGAAATATTAGAGATATTAAACAGTAACTTATAAGGTAATAATATTGAATATATTAATTTACATAAGTTATGATATACTGAAAGGAACAATGTATAAATTTTGAAATTTTTAGAGATATGTAGCTATTCCGGCCATTTATTGTAAAACATATGAAAATTCTAGTAAATTGCCTGTTATGAGTTACTGATTTAAAATTTTATAGGGTGATATAGATTTAGAATATTTTTTGCTAGTAAAATTTAGTGATTTTTGGATAACACTAGCTACCGATTAGGAATTTTGAGATAATTAGTGATTTAAATGCTGAAAATTTTAAAGAATTCTAATAAATAATTATTTTACAGCAATTATTTGACTTGTTGGCTGAAATTAAAGTGAGTAACATAGTCCTTTTTTATTTATAAATTTTTGAGGGAAAAAACATACTGTTTGTGTCGAATTTGATGCAAATTTAAGAATTTTGTCCTGTTACTGCCATATTGACACAATCATTAATTCGGATGAGAAACCGTCAAATAATAAGGTAGCGCTAGTTAGGAATATATCAACCTTCATTTTCCGGATAAGGGCAATAATATTATATTATTTAATTTTGTGATTTGTATTTGACAGTTATGAATCACTTGACATGTGAGTAGGGTTGGTTATGAGTTTGATTGTATTACATCAATTCAAAATAATTTATGTTGTTGAATAAACCTATGTTCTCATCAACTGTACGTTGATTATTTTGAGTATGCTTTTCAGGTCAACATAACGTCTTATAATCTCGTGTATACGTTCAACATGTTTAGTGATCGGCATGACTATTTAGGGAAGCTGTGCATCTGGTTGACTATCGATTTATTTGACTTCAGCCTCTATGTGGATGTTCACGTCCACTACTGGCTGAAGAATGTATGAAATATTAAAGACGTGTCTCTAGAATAGGATTATAAAATATACAAGTCTAAAATATTAGACTAAATTTTGTCATAATGTAAATGTTTAATTTATTTATGTGACTTGCATGTTATGTTAATCAATGCATTTTGAACTGACGAGTCACACCAAAGCATTTCACGCTTTCGTCGGGATGTGACAGATTGGTATCAGAGCTATTGGTTATAGAGAATTAGGTATTATTAGTAAATTCCTAGATTATAACCATAAGTTCATATGATAACAAGTCTAGCATGATTAAAATAAAAATTTTCTTTTCATGTGAACATGTCTGTGCTTAGACAATAATGAAAATCTTGTATGAGATGTACATAATTATATGAAAATGTGATACTTTATGAAATTATTTGACTAGTACTAGTAATATTATAAATTGAAATTTTATAAGAATTTTTACAATATGAGTACTAGTAATTCTGATAGTTACTATAATAAAACTGACCCTTCGGATCATAACAATTATAAAGAAACAACACTAGAAATATAGCCACAGGACAACCTAGAAGTATCCCAACCCATGGTCAGAACCAACCTCAAGGTAAAGTTTTTCATCTGACGTGCACCGACAACCATTGGGGGCTATACAATTGAGACCCTAGGAAAAGTGTCCGAAGTGGTAAGAAGTTCCTGATTAAGAAGATTTAGGAGCCAGAAAATAGAAGTCCAGAAATCATTCCCTTAATATCAGGCCCAACATTCATAGTGCAACCCGTTGCCTCTGAAACTAAAGAAAGAGGATCTAAGAGAAAAACGTTGGATGAAGGTCAGACAAAAACAACCAACAAGATCCTCAAAAAGGTTAAAAAGATACAACGGGAAATCCAGATAATCCAAACAGATGTCAAAGAGATGATAACGAATGGATCATTGACTGATTCAAGGATTGGAGATAAAAGAAAGTGGAGCAACAATAACTCTGGATGAAGATTTGGAGGAAATCAGCAGAAGAAGGTAAATAGAAATCCTGTGAGAAATTTTATGGGAATTGTCCAGGAAAGGAGACCACAGACAGAAGGTCAATCGTGGTGCAATGTCTGCAAGAGATACCATAATGGTAAATGCAGGGTGGTACTTTGCTATAACTATAAAAAGAAGGGACACCTATCAAAAGATTGTAAGGGACCCGTAAACCTGAAACCAGTTCGCTACTAGTGTGGAAATGAAAATCATTTTCGTAACGAGTGTTCGAAACTGAAAGGAAAAACCGCAACTAACCAAACAATCCACGTGGCAGAGCATTTGTATTGCAAGCTGAAGAAGTCTGACATAAACAGAAGTAGTGACGGACACGTTTCTTATTAATTATCAGTACGTAACGGTATAATTTGATATAGGAGCAACTCGTAGTTTTGTTGGCTGGAATTAAGGTGAGTAACATATCCCTTTTTTGATTTATAAATTTTAGATGGAAAAAGCATACTGTTTGTGTTGAATTTGATGCAAATTTGAGAATTTTGATCTGTTACTGTCATATTGACACAACCATGAATTCGGATGAGGAACCGTCAAATAATATAGGTAGTGCTATTTAGGAAAATATCAACCTACATTTGGCGGATAAGGACAATAATGTTATATTATTTGATTTTGTGATTTGTATTTGACAGTTATGAATCACTTAACATGTGAGTACGTTAGGTTGTGAGTTTGAATGTGTTACATGATTCAAAATATTTATGTTGTTGAATAAACCTATATTCTCACCAACTATACGTTAGCTATTTTACATATACTTTTTTCAGGTCAACATAATGTATTATAATCTCGTGTATACGTTCAACATGTTTAGTGATCGGCACGACTATTTAGGGAAGCTATGCATCTGGTTGACTATCGATTTGTTTGACTTCAGTCTCTATGTAGATGTTCACGTCCACTACTAGCTGAAGAATGTATAAAATATTGAAGACATGTATCTAGAATAGGATTACAAAATGTATAAGTCTAAAATATTAGACTAAATTTTATAACAATGTAATCCTCTAATTATAAATCAATGAAAATGATGTTTAGTTTATTTCTGTGATTTGCATGTTATGTTAATCAATACGTTTTGAACTGACGAGTCCCACCCAAGAACTTCACGCTTCCGCCAGGATGTGACATGGGTCCCGTAACTCCTTTCCTAGCTTAAGTTATGCCCGTTTTAATATACGGTTGTCGTGCAACTTCGCTTTAACATTTCTTTACTTCTTGAGCTCCAATTCTCATCCCCTTCTTCCAACTTCTTCATATACTTCATGTTTAACCTACAAACACAATAAAGTTGAAAAAGTAACTCTGTTTATCATAAATTAACACATAAATCATGAAAATAAAGCCTTTAAATATTAAACTTTCACCACTCGATCACATCCTTGTATTGCATTTTGACGTGCAACTCTGATGACCCAACGCTTGGTTTCAGAGCCTGGTTTATTTACACCCATTTATTCTCCGTTTAACACGATGTCGACAATAGCAAAAGCATCTGCAATTCCTAGGGAAACCGTTTTGGTTTCATGTTAAATTCCAACATTGATAGCAACAAACTACACTATGTGGGCTGTAAAGATGGAGGTGGCGATGGATGCTCAAGGTTTATGGAAATCTATTAAATCAGAGGATGGAGTCACCGTCATAGAAAAGAGGATTAAAGTAGCCTGAGCTTTTATTTTTCAAACGATTTCTGAAGACGTCTTATTGCAGGTGGCGAAGAAGAAGATGACGAAGAAGATATTGGAGTCGTTAAAGGTACCCGAGGCAGACTGAAATCACGCCTCTATATATACACTTAAAAAGTGACTTTGAAGCGTTGAAGATATAATAACAAGAATCCATGGATGAGCTTGCAGGTGATGTAGTTTAAATTATATATATATGTTCTATAAGTATTCTTTAAACTTTAAAAAGATTTTGATTAATTTTCATTCGATATCATTCCTAACTAATTATTGCAATTTAAATTAATTAATGTTATTTTTAATTAAGTTGGTGTTTCTAATTGATGAATAATTGTTAACAGTGAATCCAAAGTTTTGAAAGTGGAGTTTCATTGTTTAAATATTACACGTGGACACCTAGAAGATCATCCACAAAGTCAAATGCATTCACGAATTAGATGACGAGGGGACGTGTAAAAGTATCAGATCATATTTTGGAGTTTAACAAATTTTTTTTAAGGCCCAATACACAATTGTTTAGGCCCATAAAGAAGAAATTCAAGATTAATGGAAATTACAATGTTTGAACCGGAGGTGTGGCAATTTAAGGAAAAAAAAACTAATGGCTTTGGAGGAAAAAAAACACATTACGGCAGCGGGAGAAAGAAAAGAAGCCGACGAGAGAAACTGAAAAAAAAAGTCTGCGTTTTATTATTTTGATTTCAGCTTTGGTATTTGAGCACAATTAGAGAGCAAATCTTAAGCAGAGAATAAGACCGGGGAGCAACGATTGAAGCATTCAAGCATTAAAGATCATTCGTTTTCGTTTTGTTATCAATTATTTTTCTTTGTTTTATTGTTTCTCTCATTTATGTTATCAAAGTTTGAAACTTTATTAGTGTTCTTAATGTTTTTGAATATTATAAGTAGCTAACTTTTTAGTAACACCTAGGTTGGGTTGAAAACTATTCATGTTTTGATTAAATATTTGGTTTTGATCTCGTATATTTGTTTATTAATCTTAGAACTTGATTTTTTCTCAATTAAATATGGACTCGTGTATTGTTTTATACTTAAAAGTTATTGCCATACTCGTGTATGTTTGATCTTGATTGATTGCGTAACATCTAGATTAGTCTTGCACGTTAAAATTAATTACTTTGTGTTTTTAATTTTAATCTTTGATTAGAGATAATCTTAGGAGTTTTGACTATGATTTTGATAGTATTTGCAATGTGCTACCTTATCTAAAACCTAGGGGTGATAGATATTGCTTAAAACCTCCTACCCGTTGCTTGTTAGGTTTAGATTTCGCGAGAGCGTGTTTTGCCTTTCATTCGTGGTGTTAGTGTTTTAGGGTATTTAATTAGATTTAATTAAGTTGTCCTTTATCTTGCGGTTACAAAATATAATCTCAAAGATAATGTGGTAGAAAACCTAGGGGTGATATCCATTAGACATTTTAATAAACATCTCTTGTGCTTCACACGTGTCTATGGTTTTCTTAGGGAGTATCAACATACCTAGTTAACCCTAGATCCGTATTTTTAGAGATAGCCATACGAGTTATTACCTTTAGGTCATCACATGTTAGTTGGATTCCTGCCTAGGTAGTTATTTAACATATTTGATCGTATTCAAGTTTCCAAGTTTGAATTCTTATTTGTTTATTTCATCCGTCGCATTTAGATTAATTAATTTTAGTTAAATTGTTTATTTTGCTTAGTAATAATTAATTAAAAAATCCAATTAATTAGGTTAGAAGTCGATAGAGGTTTAGTAACGAAAGCTGCCAAACGTGTTTCTAGGGTTCGATATCCGGACTTACCTAAACTTTACTATATCACGACCGGTACACTTGCCGTTTGTGTGAAGTTTAATTAGGAATTTCCAAATTTTAAAACTAATTTGTGAAGAAAATATTTTCAAAATAAAATAAATATTTATATTTTCACACATCAGCAGGTAAACCATCTGGTATGGTATTACGGTACAAAAGCCATGGTTCAATAATTGAAGATGGTGTCCTGGTTAGAAAATTATTGGACTCGGTTCGTAACAAGTTTGTACAATTGATCACTTCAATCGAACACTACTCGAATATGGATATGATGTCGTTTGATGAAGCAATAGGGGGATTAAAAACATAAGGATATCAATTGGAACTTACCAAATCAACTCAAGTGATGATAACCGTCTAAGGTTCACGAAGGAAGATGGTAACTCAACCAAAAGGGGCTCGGGTTGGGCTATTTTTTGATACTTGGAAAAAGATGTGCACCGACATGACTGGGATGATCGAACTAGTTTAAGGGGACATGGAAGGAACTGAGGAAGAGGTAACGAAGGTGGTTGTAATTGGCTATCACTACTCAAGCATCTAGGGTTGTCCAAATATCTTGTGATTTGTAGCTTGCTAATAAAATAGCTCGCTTAAAGTTAGTGTGGTTTGTAGACGAGCCAAGCCTGATTGACTTGGTTTGTAAATGAGCCAAGCCTAAGCCAAGTTCAGTTAT
>BJCO01373231.1:0-22660 GCA_018326465.1 Flaveria floridana | reverse complement strand
ACTAGGACTTATTTAATTTATGTGACATGTATCATCTTAATTAAACAAATTTAATTAAAGGATACTAACATATTATTAGTGTTATTTAAACCCTTTTAAATAACAAAATTAATAATAAAACCCATCAACAAATTATCCTTATAATTTGTTCCATCTCGAATGCCTTTGTTTAGAAAACCCTTTTTCTAAACATGGTGCGATTATTCAATTGCATGATCCCATCATAAATTAAATAATTACTGGTGATTGCAAAGCTTGTTATTGGTTATAACCCGACTTGGATCATAACGTACTAACCGCATCAATATTCTATGTGTCTTGGGCATATAAAATCTAACATAGCCGTCCAGAGCGTCCCAGTTCGTCCATCCAAGTTCATAGTTCGTTCCTGATCGATTCCAACTTGTTCTTAATGTTTGTATAATCGTTAGATCGATCAGGTTGTTTGTTCTCACTGTTTGGATCGCCAATCAAATAGAATTCCATGCTATTTGATCTGGTCTCACGCAGAATCCGTTAGTACTCCATACGAAAACAGTCCTAACAGTTTTTCTATTCTATTTATAGGCTGACAAGAAGCCTTTCCAAAAGACTAAATTACCCCTATACATAATCTAGTCTAAGTACAAAAGGTCTTCATCAGCATTTGTTGTTGTTCATCCTAGTTAATGCGGATGTGTTGATTTTCATCAGCATTAGTTTTTCTTCTATCGCATTAGTGTTTGGTCATCAGCATTGATAAATACGGATGAACAAACACTTGGCGCATTTGATGTTGAGCATCCGCATTAGTTAATGCGGATGTGTAATTCCTTTGTCAGCATTTGTTCGGTTGTCTGCATTAGTTAATGCGAAAGAACAAACACTTGTCAGCATTTGTTCTTTGGTCATCCGCACATGCAAAATGCGGATAGCTGACAGTCTTCTTTTGTTGATGCAGATTCTTCATCCGTATTGGTTCTTGGACTTGGGGAGACTTCAGCAGAACAACCATCATCCACTACTTGAATTGGCATGTATGATCCTTTCAGGGTCCAACAATTTATTCTTAATATTGTATACTCTATAGGCTAAGGAGTTTGAGGAATACCCATCAAAGATAGCATCATCCGACTTTTAAGCAAATTTTGCTAAATTGTCTTTATGTTAAGTATGCTACACCTGCTACCAAAGGACCTCAAAAAGCCAATGAACAGTGGCCTCTTGTTTCATAGCTCATAATGGGTTTCTCAATGGGGCTTAAAAATAAGAACCTTGTTTGACACATAACATGCAGTGGTGACTGCCTCTGTCCAGAAGGTTAGACGCAGATTTTAATCAGCTAACACGGTTCTTGTAGCATCAATAAGTGTTTTGTTTCTCCTCTCAGCAACACCATTCTATTGAGGATTTCTAGGAGCATTGTATTCTCCTGTAATCCCTTTTGAATTACAGAATGAGTTATGAACTTGATTCTTAAACTCAGTCCCTTGATCACTTCTAATTGTTTTTACCTTGTTATCAATTTGATTTTCTATTTTAAGAATAAAAGATTTTAATGTTTTTGCCGTTTCATCCTTAGTTCTTAAAAAGAATATGTAAAATCATCAACTATCACAAGACAATATGATTTACTTACAATGCTCGTTATACTTGTAGGACCAAATAGATCCATGTGCGTTAAGTGTAATGGAGTAGTGATGGAATTAACTTCTTTGGATTTGTGGGATGCCTTATGTTGCTTCCATTTTAGACAAGCAACACATTTTTCTTTACAGAAAAACTCCTTTTTACCCACACCATGTACCAAGTTATTTTTAACCAGCTTATTCATGGCTTCAAAATTAACATGACACATTCTTTTATGCCAAAGAGTTGACTCATCACTATTAGCTTTAGAAAGAAAGCATGATACTTCACCCAGTGGGGAAGCATTATTCATATCCAGCTTGTACATATCCCCTCTTCGGGGAGATCTAAGAAGCACAAAATCCTAAGGAATTGTCATCCTGGGTTTGAGGATTGTGCACTAATATTTTGTGAAAAGCATTTGGTGCTTTTGATCATAGAACTGAGAAAAACGCAAGAGATTGTGTTCACGCTATTTGACAAAGTGTACTTTATCCACTTTTAACTTACCATTGGATACACAACCTCTACCAGAAATGTATCATCCAGCTTCACCTCCAAATTGTATAGGACCTCTATTAAAATGTTGAAATTGTTGTAGGAGAGATTTGTTTCCTATCATGTGCCTAGAGCATCCACTATCCACAATCCAAATGTTTCCATTCTTGTCATGTGGATGTCCTTGCACAAAAGGAGAAATGATTAGTTACTATTAGAAGCCCAAGCCTTATTGGTCTTGGGCTCTTCCAGTGTAGATGATATAATTGAACCAAAATGTATGCATCAGGGTTTAATAATCGTTTGTGAAGAAGAGGCTTGGGTTGCAACATCTTGTCTGGTCTTGCATTCCAACCTATGGCTGATCAGTGTAGATAAGCCTGAACAGGCTTGAGCAGCTGAACTTGCTTCCGAGGCTTCTTTGTTCTCGGAAGAAGTTATCACCACCTTTTCTTCCGGAGCATTCTTCTTCTTGGAAGATTTCAAAGGATTCCTTTTGCTCCTTTCTTTGTTTTTGGGCTTGTTTTCCAAAGCTAATTTCCTTTTGGAAGAATGAGTTTCATCCAAAAGCAACTTGGCTTTGGAAACAAGCTTTCCTTTCTTCGACACTTGAACCATATAATAGGGTCCAAATGTGAAACCTTTCTTGATTTATTCTTTATTAACATTGTTTGCATAATGTATGCTTGCTGGATTATAGCAACAATCTTTAGCAATGTGATTATGGAACCCACAGATTATGCATTCAATGTTAGCTTTGATAGGGAATGTGGGCTACTATTTCTTGTGCTTCTTGCTTCTTCAACAGCCTCCCTTCTAACCTCTAATTCATCAGCTGGATAGGAGTACTGTACTATACTCCTTTCCTGAATCAGAGTTTCTAGCCATTTAGAATCTAGTTCAGATAAATACACCTTTTTGCTTTGGGTCTATTTTCATTTTAGACTCAGCCACCTTCTTAGAAGTTTTTCTTACTGCTTTAATCTTATTCTTTCTATCATTGGTGGTCAGAGGTTCATCATCAGCTATATGGATGAGGTTTTCTACCTTATCCTTCAATGTGGTGGTCACCATTACTACATCATTCTTCTGCTCATTGTGTGGTGGGTTAGTAGTTGGGACCTCTTTCTTATTAGTACCACATCTTAGCTGTCTTATAGACATATAAGAGTGTGGTGGAGTAGTTTCGTTGGTTCCCAACCCACTCTTGTTTTGATAGAACAATTTTGAGTGGGAGGATGATGCAAGAATGGTGTTGAAGTTATGCTCTTGAATAGCATACTTCTTTCCTTTAGCCTAGGCTATTACTAGCTGGGCTTGAGCCTCGGTCAACTTGGAGACTAAGTTTTTTATTTAAGCCTTGTAGTTTGAGTGTTCGTGTTTTAAAGAAGATATAGTTTTCTCTAATTCTTCAATTTTGAATTTATAGTCAGATTCTGCTATCTTAAAATTAGATTTTAGTCTGTTTAGGGACTTGATGTCAGACTTAATTTCCATGTTATAGTGTTGATACATTTTAACCTTATCTATACAGGATGGAATGAAGAGATGTTCATATACCTTGGTATCATCAGTTCTAGGCATGAGAGCTTGAGCAACAACTGTAGTTTGCTGCTCAGTTGGCTTGGTTGCAGCCTTTGGGGTAGCATGATGTTGAGAGGCTTGAGCTGCTCCAGGACTAGATCTGGTTGCTTTGCATTCCATTGCAAAATGACCAGTTTCGTTACAATTGTAACACTTGGCCTTTGACTTATCAAACCCAAACTTGTTGTTAGTTAGGTTTTGGGGAAATTTCTTTCCAGTTCTTTTAAAGAACTTCTTTGCTCTATAGGTTACAAGAGCCATCTATTTGACAATGTCCATGTATTCTACATCATCTGGGCTAAAACACTCTAAATCATCAAAATAGAATTGAAAATCTCCGGAGTGTTCATTTCCTGAAACAAAAGCACAACAATCCTAGAAAAGATTTCGTTGACCTTGATGAGACCTGGGAGTCTCAGGAAATGTGATGTAAGGACCAGAGGAGTATGATGGTTGTTGATTGTAGTTTAGGTACATTTGGGGCTGGGGAGTTCTTGATCCTTCAGTAACATATAGAGAATTTATGATAGGAGGGTTTGAGCTTCTGTTCATCTGATGACCCTTCTGAGTCTCCATCTCCATACGGTATCCATCAAGGAT
Organism: Flaveria floridana; assembly: GCA_018326465.1. NCBI lineage: Eukaryota > Viridiplantae > Streptophyta > Magnoliopsida > Asterales > Asteraceae > Flaveria > Flaveria floridana. The sequence continues at coordinate 18,370 of BJCO01373231.1, read as the reverse complement.
CCCATATAGTTCATTCATGGTTATTGTGTTCAGATTATTAGTTCTCTCGATAGTGACACAATAGAAAGTCCATTCATGAGGAAGTGCACTCATGAACTTCCTTAGTATGTCTCTCTTCTCAAGTGTCACTCCCATGGACTGAAGAGATGTGATTAAGTCCATGTATCTAAAGTTTTGTTGGCTCAAGGTCTCACCAATAATATAAGTGAAGTTTTCAAACTTCTGCTTTAGTACATCCTTCTTTGACTCTTTGGATTTGGAAGAACTAGAGTACATCAATGTTAAAGCATCAAAGAGTTCTTTGGTTGTCTTGCAGTCTTCAAAGCCTACCATTATAAAGCTTGGTCTCACTGTGAGCAGCAAAGTCATTGCTTTGCTATCGATGTCCATTCTTTTGAAGTATTCATCAGAGTAATCTTCAACGGCCTTTTCAATCATTGCACCATTACCAGTTGCAGATGCCACCTTTGGCTTGTATGGACCATGAGTGACAGACCTCCATATCTGGTTTTCTTGATACTTGATGAAACCTTCAATAAGTTGACCCCAGCTCCTAAAATTATCAGGAGTAATAATAGGAGCCTTAGTCATGGTTCCCATATCATCCTTAGTGAGTTTGAAGGAACAAGGGTGATTTGGGATGGTTAGATCTCATAATCAAGAGTCTAAAAAGCTCTTATACCAATTGCAGGATCGGTGATTGTCTCTCAACACAAGAATTTCCTCACAAACTCACTAAGTCTTACACATTTGTTGATGCAGAATCTCTAACTAAGATGATGATAATGTACTAAGTTAATGAACCCAAGAAATAGTTTTTCAAGATACTTGTATATATTACTCCTCAACTCAGTATTACAAGAATCTTACAAATCATGCTAAATGAGTTATATTGAGAAACTATATATACTACTATCTACAGTCGTTTATAGTTAGAAAACCAGTTGGAACTTACATCTAACAAATACTACATTACTAGAGGTAAGGTTTCTAAGATAAAATACTATCCAACATTAGGTAGTCATGACATGTCCATGACTTACCTTTTTGTTGCTAACTAATGTTGGTAACTGTACTAACTGAAAAAGGTGAAAAGTGGAATAAAGTATGGTCAACTACATGGGCATGGGAAAACACCATGCAGTATCTCAGAGTTGGCAGCATATGTCAGCCGAACCATACTTATGTCCACTGGTTCATAGTTAGTTCTTCTGAAGGTAAAATGGCTTCGGAAGAATAAGTTCTTCCAAAACCATTTATCATTCGGAAGAAATAACTTCTTCCGAGACTTCTGCTTGTCTTTATGAATTTTTTTCTTCGGAAGACTTTGTCTTGAATCTTCTAAGTGTTTACTTTGGAAGGAGAACTACTTAGTCTTGGAAGACTGAGTTCTTCCTTCAGAAGTTCTTCATCCTTATGCTTCAGAAGATCTTCAACATAGCTTTGGAAGTGCATCTTTGTCTTCGGAAGTCTTTATTTAGTTGCACTTAAAATCTTCTAAGTGTAGTTTTGGTTGCACTAGCCTCATCTGATCTAACTCTAACCAACTTGTTTATATTTTTAATATTTACAAGACCAAGACGGCGATGCCAAAACAATTAATCACTTTCCGAGGCTTTAGAAAACAAACACGAAGCAGTCACAAATGATTGATATCCATTCATATTAAGTAAATACGTGTCTTCGTCTCTCATCGTTCTTAATAAGATCCATTCATCAGGAATTACAAATTTAGGTTTTAGAATGAGACATTCTTTATCAGCGAAATGTGTTGAATACTGTTTGTCATAAATTTGAGAGATACTTAACAAATTATGTTTTAGTTCCTCTACAAAATTGGCATATTCAAAACTTAACATAGCATTAGACACTATACCTTTCTTTGTAATCTTAGCACCTTTGTCTCCGGCAAATACAAAACAGATCCTCCATTATAAAATTTGATGTTGTTTAACAGAGATTTATTACCAGCCATGTGCCTTGAACATCCACTGTCAACATGCCAAACGTTGTTGATGCTGTCTCGAATGTTCTTGCATAAATGAATAATTTATTCGTTTTTAGGAACCCAGGCCATGGTTGACTTGAGTACATCATTTTTATCTAAATATGATACGGATTTCAATATCATATCTCTTTTATCATTAAAGATGTAATCTTCAACAACATCAAGTTTAGGTTCCTTCTCTTTAACTTTCCATTTTTGTATTGGTTTGATCAGACAAGTAACCAATTTCTTGAAAGTATTTTGTGTGGAATATGTAAAGGTTTCTTGTTTGTATTTTCTTTTTGCAAAGTTGTATTTGTTTGGTAATTTCTTTTAGTAGTAAAAGAGTTTGCATGATTCAAATTTCTTTCAAATTTTGCATTAAAAAAGAATTGTTTTCTATTATTCACAATAGAATTTTAAAACTTTTGTTTACTTGCCAATTGCTTATAATGACATTTCTATCGATGTGATTTGGCTTTCCACACACTTAAAAACATTTATTTTCATATACGTTTTGTTCTTGAGTTGTTTTCTCAAACTGTTGATGATAACTTTGACAGTTGTCATAGAATCTGGTTTTAGTATGTCTTTGTCCTATAGGTTCTTTAACAGTCTCTCATTTTCCCTTTTTATTGTAATTTGTCCTAAGAAATTGAGTCTTTTCTCATGCTAATGAGGCTTTAACTTTTCCTTTTTCATTGTGAATTGAATGTATTGAAATAGGACCAGTTTCCTTTGTACCTGGTCTACACACATCTTTTTTTACATAAAATTTGCAATAATAGGAGATTTATTTTTAAAGAAACTTGCATTTGTTTCCTTAAAAATATAATCTTCTTTATTAGTGTTGCCTTTTGAACAAATCTGTTCTTGAAATCAGTTTTCAAGTCGAATACTGATGTTGTGACTCGTTTTCTTTCTTTGGTCTTAAACTCAATTTTTTATTTAAGTTTCTTTTCTTTGTTTGACATTTTTGAATAATCATTTATAAGACAAGAAGCTTCTGAACTTTCATTGATCATTGATAATTAATTACACGTAGATTTTTCATTACAAGTTTTATTTTCCTTCAAAACTATTTCATCATCACTTTCCCACTCTTCAACCAACCCGTCCATCTTCATATTTTCAGCAAAGAATTATCATGATAAGCTTTAATTTAGGTTTTTATGATAGGGTCTACAGTCAAAGGAACATTGACTGAAGGTGTTAAGTCAGATTGTGATTTAAAACCTAAACCGTATGTCTCTTCATTATAAGTGTTAACTAATGAAGGTAAAGAAGTATAAGGATGATTAATTGGTGGTGCAATGTTAGAGTAACCAACTCCTCCTTTACCACCACTAATTTTTTGTGTCACTTGAGATTTGATTATACCTTCAACCATGTTAGAAGATAATTTAAATTTCTCAACAAGCAGTTTTGCAGATAAGAGTTCAATGTTTGGTTTATTAATTTCCAAAGAAAATTCATTGTTACGATTTGTCAAATTGTTTATTTTACATTCTTTATCATAAAGATTCATATTTTATTATTAAATTGAACTGTTTAAACCATATATCTTTTCTTTTAAAACTTTCTCCTTAATTTTATATTTACAAGCTTGATATTGAAGTTTCTTAACTTCTAAAATAAAATGCTCGTTGTGACCTCTGTATCGTTGTACCTTTTCAGTGTAATCACTGGAACAAAGATTAGTATAAACCTCATCAGTTTCAGCTTTCTTCTTTGTCTCTTCATGGACAACATTCACCATAAAGGCCTTTTCCACAATCATTTATGCTTTTGATGCTGGAGTAAGCTCAATAGCATTGACTTGGTTAACATGAGGAGATGCTAGAGTAGTCTCAACTGCTTTGACCTTCTTTTCTGCTTCAGCTGGAGTTGACTCAATAGCCTTGACTTCAAATACATTATTCTGAGTGGAGTAATATCAACAATTTGTTCATTGACTTCTTCAATGCTGCCTGGAGTGAACTCAAAAGTCTTTTCTACCTTGTTTGCAAATTAAGCTGGGTTAATCTCAACAGCTATTTCATCACTGTTCTGCACTTCTTCATTTTTCACCTCTACCACCTGTTCTTTCTCCTCTTTCTCAACCATCTTAGATTCAATCTTTTCTTCCTCCGTAAACACACCCTTCAACAGATCATCAGACACAAACTTAACAAATAAGTTGTCTTCAATATGCTCTTCAACTTGTTGGATCTCAGCCAACAGTGCAGTAGATAGCTTAATGTCAAGGATTTCCATTTGGTCTGACCAGTCATATTCTTCATTTATTTGAGACACCAAAGATTTGTTCTTGGATGAACTGGCTTGATCATTTTTGGTTTCCACCTCCACTGTCACCATTTTCTTTCCATGATCATGCTAGTTTGTTTTGGATTCAGTGCATTCTCTGGCAAAATGACAAGGCTTTTCATAGTTCTAACATCTTAAACTAGACTTATCAAACCGGATCTTGCTAGAGTTGTTCAGACCATACACCTTTCTGCCAGTTCTTCTTGCAAAGTTCTTTGCTCGCTACACCACCATAGCCATTTGATACTTTTGTATCATTCTCTTCAACATCATTAGGATTAACTTGTTGCAAGTCATAAACCAAGATGTTTAGTGCACTAAGCCTTCCTGTAGAAAAAGCTTCATAGCTGTTCATGAAAGTGGTAAACAGAGCCAGGTGCTCTTCAGCTATTTGAATGGTTTACTTAGTGGGTTAAGAATTCACAACAAATGCTTGTTGTGTTGGTTGAGCAGCTTGAATCCGAGGATAGTTTAAGATGGGCATCTGATTTGAGCTTGGACATAAGGATTTTGATAAGAAGTTTAGTAATGAGGCAAGGATTGGGGCAAGGTTTGATCTTTGTTAGTTAGATGAACAGAAGGTGCTGACTGCTGTTGTTGTTGACAAAGTTGAGAGTAACAGACATAGTAATTAGGATTACTAGCCATTTTGGCATACATTGCTGATGCTTCAGCTCCTATCGTATTGATATAATTAGCAGCCCTTTGCTTATCATCCATATCATAGGATTTAATGGTTGAGATGAAATCATTGAGAGACAAGGTAAACAAATCCTTGGTCCTCTTGATGGTAGTGCAGTTATTGTTCCAACTATATGGTAGAGAATTTTATAGCTTTTTGTTTAATACTATATTCTCCAAAGTAATTCCTGCACTCTTCATTTAGCGCTCAGCTTAACAAACCTAGACATCTGAGCCTCTAAAGTTTCACCAAGAATATGATTAAACATATTGAACTTTTAGTTAAGCATGTCTTTCCTGTTCTCTCTCATGTCTTTATTTCTAATGATTTGTTCCACCATTGCATCCCTGAGATCCTTAGCCTTTGTATAATCTTTATACTTCTGTGCTATCTCAGTGGTAAGTGCCATGGTGATGGTAGCATAGGCTTTGTCATCGAGCACCATCCTTTTGAAATCCTCCTCATCCCATAAATGTTCAGGTTTAGGAACCAAATCTCCTTTGTTATTCTTATATACCGGGATGTATGGACCTTCCCTGATAGATCTCATCATCCGGGGTTCAGTGTAGATGACATGGTTCTCAAACCGATATGCCCAGTCTGGGTAATCTTCTTCATTGAGCAGACATGGTGGCTTAGTGCTTATGTCAATCTTATTGTCAAGATTCAAAGTGGTAGTGATGTGCTTCAGATTAGGCATTGTTCACAAAATCAAGAAACAAATTCTTCAAAATCTTCAAACTTTAATTTCTCGTACGAATAGTTAACTTCTCGAGCGAAATCTTCAAAGTTCTTGCGTGAACAGTTCAAAGTTCTCGCGCTAATACTTTTGTAACTGAATCTTGCGAAATCTTCAAGTTGTCATGCGAAAGGAATCTTTTCTAACAAACTCTTACGAAAACAACTTGTTGCACGAAAACTTAACTTTTCATAGAAAATCACAAAGTTTTCGCCGGTTTGATCTCTTCTATTTTGAAGGTTTCCAACTTGAATCTTTCACCAAGTTGATTAAAATTTGATTAATCAAGTGTCCAATTAGTGATTTAGGTTCAATTAAGATCTTAGTTGTCTATAATTGATTCAATTAAGCTCGTTTTAAGCACAAAAAATCATCAAATCATGAACACCATGTTTAGAAACTTCATTATCTTCAAAATCATCAATCTTAGTAGAAATCAAGCAAAATACTTCGAATCATAATGAATTCAAAGCTCACGAACACTTCAAGAACACTTCTTCATATTCAATCAATCGATGTAGAGCATACCAAGCTCTGATACTGATTGTAATGATCGTTACAATAACAAAGATCGATCTCGTGATGTGAATGCGGAATATAAACGATCATGGATTATGAAGAAGTAAACTCAATCACATATAATCACAAGAGTAAATAAAATTCACTTTCCAACCCCTACACCTTGTAATCTCTAAGTCTAAGGGCCAACAGGAAATATTTAACTTTTCCAACCTGAGATTCTATGAGAGCACCTATCTAGTTGACCTTCCACTTACCAATGCAAGTCAAAACAGGCAAGCTTCAAGGTTAGCTAATAGGATTCCAAACGGGGTTCAGGAAGAGTTCAAATGAAGAACCAAATAATATAGACAGAGGCTAGTAGGCAAGACTGTTGGTCAATTGGATGTTGAGATGGACCTCAAGATTAGCTTTAAAGGGGGCAACCTTGTCTAAAGGACCAGTTGTTGAGCCTATGAACATTAAGACAGGAATTACTTCAGCACTCAATACCCTTAGTGAGGCAGCTGGTGAAGGTGCTTCCTAACCTGTCTCTAGCCAGAGCTCAAGTGCTAAACTAAGCAATGAAGGCCAAAGCTCTCTCCAACCTGAGTCACCATAGCCTGTAAGGGACAAAAGGAAAAGAAAGTTGACTCCTAAGGATATTAAGGAGGAGAAGAGAGATAGGAAGAGGAAGCTAAGGGGAGAGAGTTCAAGTGGGTCCCCAGGCTTTATGGAAGCTTCAATCAGGGATGCCCTTAGGCTAAACACTCAAGATGATATGTTCAAGGTAGCCAGATTGAACTGTTTGGGGACAAGAAAATATAAGATTGATAAACTCATCTCTCTACCCTTAGAAGAGTTTAATGAACTAGGTGATACTAAGTTGTCAAAGGAGAGAAAGGATACAAAGGATGTTGAACCGCTCTTTAAGATTAAAGAAGAAAAAAGAAACAAAAGACTCTAAAAACATGCTTCTACTGTCTCCCCAGTTCCAAAAAGCCCTGAGACAGAGGCTGTAGCAACTGAACAACAATCTTAGGGAGACAGAAAGAAGAAGATTGACAAAATATGATCAACTACCTGAGTGCCACATGCCTCTATCAGGTATCTGCACTTTGTCCTTTTTCCTATGAGTATATAGAATTTGAGTACCTTACGGAGCTTGAGCACCTTAAGGATCTTGAGCAACAAGTAATGAAGGAACAAGAAACTGCTAAGAGGAAGATGAGGGAATAAGCTACAAAGTCAAGAGTCATCATTCAAAAGAGTTTAAAGAAGTCTGCTGATAGGTAAAGGATTATGAGCTTCTTGAAGCTGTATGAATTCTCTGGAAGAAGGCATAGTCCAATGTCTTTATCCACCATGGATGAGCATATTAGGGTGATCAAGCAGAAGATTAAAAAGGGTGAGCTCATTGACTTGCATTCTCCACCAAGTCAGGTTGCACCTGAAGTTGAGGTCAAGGTTGAACCACAAGAGACAACACAACCCGGATCTAGTGCTGGACCATAACCAACTTCATATTCTGATCCACAACAGGGTCCTGGTCCCTTTCCTTCTGAACCTGTGAGGGAAAAGGACCTAACTGAGAAAGACATACAAAATAACCTTGTGCTGAAGGCTAGTCTTCTCAGTTGAAATCTGGAAAGAAGAATAAAAGTATGGCTATGAAAAGAGACAGTAAGAAGAAGAAGAAGTCCAAGGCATCCACCTATACACCTCAGGATGAGTCAGAGCATCCTGAGGCTACTCAAGAAGAGGCTGCTTAACCAAGTCCAACAAATGTAGAGCCTCTTACTGCTGGGAGACCCATCTTGTCTTGGACTTTTGCTGCTACTCCAGATAGATGGTATGACATTAGAGATCAACGAGGTCAAGATGTCTACATCTGGCAAGACATACTTGATCTCCGTCTGCATGATCTCTATGACAGGAGGACATACTATGAAAGTCTGAGGGATCCTGACCAAATAATGAAAAAAGGAATGGTCTTGATCTTAATGAGGACTCTTAATAGATGAGTAATTTTTTCTGTGTTGGTGGCATCAGCCTATGGGGAGTTTGTAAGGTTTATACTTAAAGGCTGATGCAACCAAAGCAACCAAAGAGCTCTCAGCATGCATGCATGAAGTACAGAGTTAAGTTACTTTAGAAGTTTTACACAACTCAAATAAAATATGATAAGTGTAAAATATTCCGAAGCCAAATGACCAAATCTTTTGAAGCCAAAGATGAAGTGTTTTGAAGCTTTAGAGAAAAACTCTTCCAAAGCCAAATACTGATTTCTTCCAAAGACGGAGAAGATATGCTTTCTCTGATCACCTTTTGACAAAAGAAAACAACTTTCCGCTACCACCTCTGAAGGCTTGCCAACTTAGATAAGTTGGTAAAAAGGTCCATACTTTTGTTGACTGTAGATTAAGGTCATTGGTTTGTAACTTTTTACTTTCATACCTTTAAAACTTTTTGTAATATATTAGAATGTGAGCTATGGCATGTCATAGTCACAAGTCAAAAGGTAATCTGTGTTTGACTATACATTGATCTTGTTGTCTAGATTAGTGTTTCCAGCTGGCATTCAAAGTATAGCCGACTGTATGATGTAGTATAAAGTCTCTCAAGTACTTGTATTTATTTTTATGCTTTGTAATACTTGTAAAAGAACTTGTGATCAATATACAACATTTCTTGAAAACCAAATACTATCTTGTTTTTGTTCTTGTTCTTGTTCTATCTCATATTTACTTATGTTCTTAGTATCATAAACATAAATTTGGTTTCCTATTTGATCTGTTAAGTATTTTAAGTGTCTGCTTATTTTAAAATTATTGATTTGACCCTCTTCAACATTCTTGTAAGGTCTTATGTCTGTAACTTTCTACTTTTATACTTTATTCTTTTTGTAATAGATGAGGATGTGAGCTATGGAATGTCATAGTTTCAAAAGTCAATCTGCCTTTTGACTTTACATTGATCTTGTTATCTAAATTAGTGTTTCCAGCTAGCCTTCAAAGTATAATAGGATGTAGGATGTAATATAAAGTATCTCAAGTACTTGTATCTCTATGTAAGCTTTATGACACTTGTAAGAACTTGAGAGCAACATACATCATTTTTGAAAACTATATTTGAGTGCTCTTATCTATTGTTCTTGTTACTTGTGTTCATTGTTTCATCCTAACCGGTTCCTTATTTGTTTTGCAAAGTGTTCTAAATCTCTACTCCTTGTAAACTGTTGCTTTGACCCCTTCAACGGTCCTGTAATAGTGTCTTCATCGGTTGCTACAATAGTAGTGTATATTGGTGCAACATGAATGATGGTGATTTGTAGCTTGATTAAATTTTCAAGTTAGAAGTGCTTGGTAGTGAAGGATTAGATTGTGTGCTCTGCATTCTCTCGGAAGTAACTATTTTCTTATAATTGTAACACTTGAGTTTGCTCTTGCCTAGACCAAAACCTGACCTCTTTTGCCGTTGGTGTTTTCTTGTATATACATGTTGAAGCCTTGTAGCCCCGAAAGAAATCATGCCTATTTATAGTTGATATCAAGTTTCTCAAGATCATCAGGATGTATATGAACATCGAGGCATGGTTGAGTACATTTATGAATAAGATCCAAAGGTTTGCATGAGTGCGGTTTTCCAAGCATGGAGCAGGAGTTGTACAATGAAGAATTATATATAATATTGCAACCATAAGCTTAGGGACAGATTGTAATAATATAATAAGATTGATGTCGCTTAAAATGTCCCATGTTTTGGTTCTAGCAATAGTCTGATCAGACGGGAAAGTGGGCTTTCACCTAGAAAACAGTTGCTGATGAAGAAAACAGTTACTAACAAAATTCAAGACTCTTGGACGCATGTCTGGGCGAAACATAGAACTTCCAGACAAAAGTTTGGACGAAAAGTTGGTTCTTAAAATGTTTTCCTTTGTATTTTTTTTTGGATATAAATACAACTTCATGTATATGTAGGTGTCAATTGTTTCTCTATAAATGCATAATACGAATCCTTTTGAGAATTATAAAGCGTGAATAACCTACATCGTGTTTTATGATTACTATGCCTTACGTGGTATATTTGACTTGTATCACAACTAAATACATACATGCATACATGCGTAGAAATAAGAATTTGAAAATCCACTTGTGATTTTAAGATTTCCACGACTTCATTTTCTCATTTCATAAACTGTTTTTGGTTTTATTAATTTTTCTCTGAGAAAAGGAAGTTGTCTTTATTAGTGGTCAATATTTTGAACTTTATTAGTATTCTTTATATTTTTTATGACGTTTGTTAAGTTGGCCCAACTTTTGAAAGATTTTACGACTTCTATAAAATAAGTTTGTGTGACTTTACTCGAGTTCAAAGTCCTGTTCTAGAATTATAAAAAGGTTCCAAACCTTCTTTTACCCTAAATAGTGCTGTGTGACGTGGTTTTGATTATTGAAGTCGTCCGATAAATTTAAGTTACCTATCTCATGATTAATATAGGCGTTTGAACAATAAATACATATAAGCCAGTTTATTTTTATTCGGGAAAGTGTTGAAGTTAATTATAGAAGTCCAATACATACACAATCCTCTAGGCTAAATATATCACCCATAAAGTGACAAGCACAGAGTAGTAATTAACTTGCTATCAAAAGCGACTAGGCATGGGCGACCGAAGACAACCGGACAAGGAGGAGGAACGTAACCGAACAACCGACGATGGTTCAGTCAAATACTATATCACCAATCTGCCGGATGGATGCAGTGGAACAGATCTGGAACGCTTGATAAAGGAAGATGCAGAAGTTTTAAAGGTTTATATTGCGAAAAAGCGAGATAAAGTAGGAAGAAGATTTGGCTTCGTAACCGTGAAGGCTTTACGGAACAAAGATGTGCTCGAAGATCGGATGAAAAATCTTTGGCTCGGATCGTACAAACTCCGAGCCAATGTAGCAAGATTCACAGCCACAACGGATGACTCCCACAAGAACTCGCTGGAAGATATCAATAAGGAGGAAGTGTTTCCTCCCCTAAAGAAGACACAGGAGGCAAAGAAGAATGTTAATACAAGTTTACAATATGGACAAGGTGGCTCTTTTAAAGAAAAGTTAACTGGGATTAAAGATGATAGGAAGGAAGAGAAGGTGGTGGTAATTCCTGATGCCATTAATGAGTTCAGTGATATTCATGGGAAAGCATTGGTGGTTTCTACTTTTGACGTAGAAGGTCTTAAAAAGTTACCGGTTCTTCTTAAAGAAGTTTGCCCTTATGATTATAAGTTACAATATGTTGGAGGGTCATCAGTTCTAATAACTTTCTCTTCTGAAGAAGACACGGAGGACGCTAGGATTAAACTCCTAATTATGACTGATGTATTCCAGACGGTGGTGACCTGGAGAGGGCAATCTTTTCCTTTCGAAAGGATAGCTTGGCTAAAGGTTCAAGGGCTTCCGTTAAATGTGTTGTGTAACGAGGCTCTGAATTGGATTGGAGCTATGTTCGGGAAAGTTATACATAAAGCGAGGATTAACCAAGGCGATAATGATCTTTCAGTTGACTATGTGGCGGTCCTTGTAGGAGAAGGGAGGAGGATAATGGAAGAGGTTATTCTTCAGTGGAGGAGGCGTAAATTCAGGGTGTGGGTGATGGAAGAGATTGGTGACTGGATTCCAGACTTTCTGTTTAAAAAGATGGATTCGCAGGCGCCGACAACCTCCGAGCAGTCCTCCGGCGAAGCTCCGATGAATATTGAGGAAGAAGCAATTAATGCTAAATGTTTGGAAAGTCCTAATTTGTCGCATAGCATTAATGAGGGAGCCAATCATTTGACTGATACAGTTATGCCTCAATCTTTTCCTTTTAAGGAAATTCATTTCAAACCGTTAGATGATTCCTTCACTTTTTCAAAGGATTTTAATCCTCCTATAGAGGTGGGCCAGTCTATGTTGACAGATTCGTTATTGGGCCAAAAAGCTAATAGAGTTATTTCCTCTAACACAAAGAAGACTAGGTTTACTCCCAGGCCCAAAATGCTTTCGGTGGATGAACGACCCAATCCACTAAAGAGGTCAAGACTTGATTTTGACCCAAATGGGGTTGACCCTTTTGGCCTTGATGCCCTTTTGGGCCTAAATTCCAATCTGGTTGGTAAGGATAAGAACGTTGAGGTGAGATGTGAGGCTCAGGATTATAATTTTTCTATGGCTCAGGATATGGAAGAGGGTGTAAACCAGGGTACAGGGGAAAATTTAAGTACAGAGGTGGGGCAGAAAGAGTTCGATCTAAATTCGCAACCGGAGAAAAGTGCAGACACGAAGCTGGACGACATTATCACTGACGTAAATGATTCCCCTGAAAAAGAAACGCAATCGGAGATACAAGCCACAGTGATTATGGGAGACAAATTGGGTGTTAAGCTAACCAACTTTGAGGAGATGGTTCGAAAAACAGTCGAGAATGAAGGAATACAAAAAGGTAACCCATGAATTTTATTTCTGTTAACGTTAAAGGGCTTGGGGCGACCGGAAAACAGGATTGGGTTAAAAGGTTAAAGAACAAGCACGATGTCTCGTTTATTGCCATTCAGGAAACTCAGTTGGTAGATGAGGATTCGGTTAACATTGATAGATTATGGGGCGGTAAAGGTTTTGGTTGTGATATAGTTGGTGCTAACGGGAGATCCGGGGGTCTTGTTAATGTTTGGGATGAGAAGATTTTTGATAGGAAAGTGACGATTACTAACCAGAATTTTCTGCTTTCAAGTGGCACTCTTGTTTCGGATAATTCTAATCTTAACATTGTAAACGTTTACGGGCCTCAGAATGTTGTTCAAAAGAGAAGACTTTGGGATCAATTGGGGGGTCTTATGCAAGATTATATGGGGCTGTGGGTGTTTTTAGGTGATTTTAATGTGGTGAGATTCCCAGAGGAGCGTAAAAACTCTGGTTTCAATCCTTTAAGTGCAGGTGATTTCAATAGTTTTATTGATTCGATGGGGTTAAAAGAGTATAAAATGCAAGGTAACAAGTTCACGTTCATGGTGGAAAGTGATAAAGGATTCAAGTTTAGCAAGATTGATCGGTTTTTAGTTTGTCAGAATTTTTTGAATAAATGGCCTCAAGCAGTTCTTCGGGCATTACCTAGAGAAAAATCCGACCATTGTCCTTTGGTATTATCGGTGGTGGATTCAAATTTTGGTCCCAAGCCATTTCGTTGGTACAATTCGTGGCTGAAAAGAGAGGGATGTGAACAACTTATTATTGAGATTTTGGATAGCGACCAATTCATTGGCGCCCCCGATGTGATTATTGCTACAAAATTTCAGAAAGTTAGAGATGCTCTTAAAGTTTGGTGGAATGAGTTAAAAAGCAAGGAGAACGCGGATTTGGACGAGATGAAAGCGGAAGTTACCTCCTTAGAAAAGAAAATGGAAGATCGTGATTTGGGAGAGGACGAGATATGGATTTATGAAGAATGCAAAAAGGGAGTGGATGTTTTAGAACACTACCGCTTTCTTGATGTCAAACAAAAATCGCACGTGAGGTGGGCGACAAGTGGTGATGAGAATTCTGCGTTTTTCCATGCTGTGGTGAACGGCAGAAAGGCCAAGAATAATATTCCCGGTTTATTGGTGGATGGGAAATGGGTGGATAAGCCATCGTTGGTTAAAAAATACACCTTTCAATTTTTTCGCTCCATGTTTGCTTCTAACAGTGCAGGTCGCCCTTCTTTGGAGTCTGATAATATCAAGATGTTGCCCAGTAATGTGATCGATGGTCTGGTAGCGATTTTTTCTAAAGAAGAGATTAAGCAAGCGGTTTTTGATTGCGGTGGGGATCGAGCTCCGGGGCCAGACGGCTTTAATTTTTCTTTTCTGAAGCACTTTTGGGCGTTCTTTGAGGATGATTTTTTTAATTTATTCTCTCAGTTTTATAGCTCGGGGCACATTAATCATGGCTACAGTGCGGCTTTTATCACGCTTATTCCAAAGGTTAAAAATCCTACAGGGCTCTCGGATTACAGGCCTATTACCTTAATTGGTATTATGTCTAAAGTGATATCTAAAGTTTTGGCCAATCGAATAAAAAAGGTGATGCAGTTTATTATTTCTGATTCTCAAAGCGGTTTTTTGTCAGACCGCTTTATCTTAGATGGCCCCCTGATTATAAATGAAGTTCTTTCCTGGTTAAAGAAGAAAGGTGACAAGGCTTTCATGTTCAAGATAGATTTCCAAAAAGCCTATGATAATGTGGATTGGTTATTCTTAATTTCCACCATGAAGAAAATGGGTTTTCCGGAACTTTGGTGTTTATGGGTAGAAGGCATTTTAAAATCAGCCCGCTCTTCGGTTCTTGTTAATGGGTCGCCCACCTTCATCTTCCAATGTGAAAAAGGTTTGAGGCAAGGTGACCCCCTTTCTCCTTTCCTTTTTCTTATCGTCATGGAGGCTTTCACGACTTTGATTAACAAGGCCGTTAACGTTGGATGCTTTGATTGTTTTAAACTTGGTGCTAACGGGCCTTCATTATCTCATTTACTTTATGCGGATGACGCTCTTATAATTGGTAGATGGTCTGATCTCAATTTTAAGAGTATGCTTCGCCTTCTTCGTATTTTTCACATGTGCTCCGGATTAAAAATTAATCTCCAAAAATCTAGCATTTTCGGGATTAATAGTTCGGACAGTGAGGTTAAAATGTTGGCTGATTTATGCGGGTGCAAGCTTGGTGTTCTTCCTTTTGATTACCTCGGTATTAAAGTGGGAGCTAACATGAATCGGATTCGAAATTGGGATTCGGTGGTTGATAAGTTCAAATCTCGGCTTAAAATGTGGAAAGCTAAATGCTTATCTATAGGGGGCAGACTTATTCTTATTAAATCTGTTTTATCAAGCATGCCGATATATTATTTCTCGCTTTACAAAGCTCCGGTCAAAGTTATTGAGGTCTTGGAAGGTTTAATGCGGCGTTTCTTGTGGGCGGGCAATGAGAATGTCAAGAAACTCCATTGGGTGGCTTGGGATGTTATTACTATGTCTAAACAAGATGGAGGTTTGGGCGTTTCTAACTTGTCCGAGGTAAACTTGGCTATGTTGGTTAAATGGGTTTGGAGATATAAGGTAGAGCCTTTGGGTTTATGGAGGAAGATTATTGACTGTGTGCATGGGCGAAGAAAAACTTGGGAGATTCTTCCTTGTAATAATTCCTTGCCCGGAGGGTGGAAAGCGATTGTATCGCACTTGAACAAGTTACAGATTCAGTCTAAAAAGATTAATGCTCAGTTTAAAGCCTCTGTTGGGAATGGAAAACAGGTTAGATTCTGGTTTGATAGATGGAACGGTGTGCAGTCTTTTAAAGAAGATTTCCCGAACTTGTTTTGCCTTGTCGTTGATAAAAAAGCCTCTGTTCATGAGTCTTGGGATAGTACGAGTGCGAGCCTTGTTTGCAGGTGGAAGAGGCAGCCTAACACGCCGGCTGAAGTTGCAGAATTCGCCCTGCTCCTTCAGCGGCTTCAAGGTCTACAGCTGTGTTCGAAGGAGGATGGCTGGAGTTGGGATCCAGGGGCTGAAGCCGTTTACTCTGTGGCTGAATTCAGGAAGTTACTGTCTAAAGAAAGGACTCAAGTTAGATCTTTTTCGATGAAATGGATAGCTTGGGTCCCGTTAAAAATCAAAATTTTTGTGTGGCGTTTAGAAATGGATCGTATTCCTACCCGGGTCGCCCTTCGAAGACGTAATATTATGGTCCCTGATATTACTTGTGCCCTTTGTGATTCTGCAGACGAATCCTCAGCTCATCTTTATACCGGATGCGGGTGGTCGTTTGGCGTATGGTCGGCGATAGGATCTTGGTGTAATATAAGTCCTATCTTTGCCTTTGATATTAAAGATCTTTTACTCATTGGAAGTGGGAGTCCGAGTAAGGAGGCTAAGAAGATCACTACTGGGATTATTATGATCACCATGTGGGCCATTTGGTTTTCGAGAAACGAAAAGTTTTTTAAAGACAAAGAAACGAAAGTTATGGAAGCGGTCGCCAAAGTGAAGTCCCTATCGTATGTTTGGTTAAAGTCTAGATCTACGTTTAAAGATTTGGTTTGGAAGGATTGGGCATTGTGCCCGTTGTATATGTTGTAATGGTGGTTGCTTCGGTCCTTGTTTTGAGGTCCGGTAGCGTTTTTTAATGAAGTTCACCTTTCAAAAAAAAAAAAAAATATTGAATGACGTACTTATATATCCATCATATATTGTTTTAAAAGATATGAGTTAAAACATATTTTATTCAATGTTGATCAACGACAGTTCGGTTAAAAATCACAATATCATTTAAATCCATCAACGTATAAAGTTTTACGGTTCTTTACTTTCATTCAGCCGACGGTTTCAAGAATCCAACCTCTAAAGTAGTGTTCAATAAAAATGATAAAATTAAAAAAATATGATTTTTTTTTAATGTTTCTCCTATCTTTCTCGTCTCTACTAAACTATTTTCTTTTAAAAGTTAACATGTAATGTATATACCCTACAAGGTATATATCTACACACATTTAGACAAAATGATATCAGTATCATGTTTTCTAGAATTAAAATCAAATATATTAAAATCGACATGCATTCTAGTTAATTTATTTAACAAATAGAAGAGTTAAAGTGGTTTTTGCAATTATCAACATATTATTGATATTATTGGTTCTACAAAGACGTCACTCATATATGTAAATTTATTTATAAAATAAACACGAACAAATACGTACGTGTGAACACATGTTAACACAATAACACATAAACAAGTAGTAATCTGTTGTATGCGACAAGTTAGTTGAAAATCTAATTTACGACCTAAACAAACATATCATCAAGAAGTCATGAAAAATATCATCATAAATCTTTTTTTTTTTAAAGATAAAAGTTAAAAAACTTAAAGTAATATATGTGTGTGAAAGCATTTAACTTTAAATTAATCCTTAGTGTTATACCGAAAGATACACATGTGCATGTCTTCACTCTTCAGATTTCATCTAATGATCATCTTGACTCATACGATAAATTAACGTAACGTCTTGACCTTAAAGTAACTGTACGTTAGAATATAAATAATATGTTTCAACTTAATTCAGAGTTAATCAAAATTTATGTATGTATGTATAGTAGTAACTAAAAATGATATCGTGACTCATACTATAAAAGCTAAAATAACTTGATAGTCCTCAATGTTCGTTTTTATGCTTACCATGTCTTGATCGAAAATTATACAGTGTCATCATCTTAAATTGGCTCATTTTGACTCTCAAATCTATACTACATAATAGATAACAACTCAAGCAACACGTGAGATGTTTCTAGGACCTCAAAAGTTTTTTTTCTCTCCCTTATTCACTATAAATAATCATAAATAATACCAATTACACTTTCATTTTCACAGAAACAACCAGTTTCCTTTTTATTTAAAAATCAGGTTCACATAATTTTTTAGTGTATATATATATTTTTTATCAAATTTTCATAATTTTAAGTTTTTGAGTAACTTAAAAAAATTAAGAGGCAAATGCAAAGAGAAGCTGACACAGAAGAAACAAATATAACAGTACGTAGACAAGTTTATAAAGCTTAGTTACCATCAGATTAATTTAATATTTTTTTATTCAACCTATGTAATACATAAGTTTCTATCCTAAGACGGTAGAAAATATTTATTGGTGTCATGTGGGACACGTGCTTCCAACCTTAATTTGCTACTATGACCGAGTCATTTGCTTTGCTTAAGCTAAACATAATATAACATGGGGTAATATTAAAATGAACTAATGGAGTCCCAAAGCATGACATGCATATGTACGGTTGCATGTCTTGTACTCTTATCACATGTTTCATTAATTAAGCTTCAAACATAAGAATCGAACATTAATTGGTGATACCATTTACGTGTATTATATTTGTTTATGCATCTATATTTTTTGGTTTTCATTTTATTCAAAATAAAGTTCAACTTTTTGACTTTTAAGTTGCAACTTAAAGATCACATGCATGCAAGTAGCTAGACTTGTAACGCTCCACGTTGGATGTGCACATGTTAAAGTAGTTGACACAATAGAGAAGCCTTATATTAGGGAGTAGTATGCGGGGATATGTATTTTTGACAACTATTATATACAACATATG
>BJCO01373217.1:0-12249 GCA_018326465.1 Flaveria floridana | reverse complement strand
TAATTTTTTTAATTTTAATTAATTTTTTTAATTTTATATATCTATTAATAATAATTTTTTTTATAACCGAGAACTGAATCGATCATGAGATCACATCCTCAAAATATACTTTAGCATAAAGATGAAATTAATCATCGACAAGCAATGAGATCATACTGATAACTGAATCCAATCACAGTCTTTGAATGATTTTGAAATTCTCAAACAGATCAATAACAATTGCTGATATGTTTGTCCACTTAAACCTATGCCCTATCTTTTTCAACAAGCATCAGATGATTCGCTTCGGAAGACTTTGTATTTGAAGCTTCGGAAGACCTCATCTTTGGATTTTGAATATTTGGTATTTGGCTTTGGAAGATTTTACAGTTAGAATATTTTTCTATGAAGAGTGTAAAACTTCCGAAGTAACTTCTACTTTTTACATCAGTGCATGCATGCTGGAAGCGCTTTGGTTGCTTTGGTTGTATTAGCGTTTCTAATTAATCTTAGAAACTCCCCCTAGGCTGATACTACCAAAAAAGAGAAGGTTATTTAGATATTGATATTCCTCATTAGAATCAAGATCATTCCCTTCTTCATCAATTAGTCATCATCCCTCAAAATCTCATAATACCTTCTCATGTCATAGAGATCATACAGAGGAAGATCAAGCATTTCTTGCCAGAAGTAGACATCTTGATCTCCTTGATCTCTGATGACATACCATCTGTCTGGATTTACAGCAAAAGTCCAGGACAGGATGGGTCTTCCAGCTGTAAAAGGCTGTGCTTGAGTTTGAGTTGGTTGAGCAGCCTCTTTTTGCACTTCCTCAGGATGCTTTGACTCATCCTGAGGTGCTGATGTGGATACCTTTGACTTCTTGTTCTTAGAAACACTTTTCAGGGCCATCCTTTTCCTCCTCTTTGAAGTCTTTAACTACAAAGACTGGTGTCACACCCCAGCTAGAAGCGGAAACACGAGGATGCGACGTACGGGATCGTCATAACACATTGGGGGTCTAAGAGAATCACTAAAGGTATTCTCCATAAATGGATCATGATGTCGCCTGACATATAGGAACACGTGTCAAGTACAGTCAATTCCAAAACGTCATGCCATAAATGCATAATGCAATCCAAAGTTTCCATTTAGAAACAAGTAAGCATAAGTACCAAAATAATCTCAAGTACAACTCCAACAAATTACAATTCAACAAAACAAACAAGTACGAAAATTCCCATGAAATGTCTATTGCTCCTAAAGGAGTCGTTTTGTCTAAATTCCACAGCCAAGCACCTAAGCCTCATTACCTGAAAAGACATGCCCTAAAAAGTCAACATACGTTGGTGAGTTCACATGTTTAAAAGTACAAATAATTTGTCATGTATAACATGTACAGAAAGTTGTATGTGAGTAAGACTACATAGCAGTCAAGATATCAACACAAGTTTAAGATCAGTCCAAGTCCAGTTACACAGATTATATTCACCCAAGGGCAAGCCCAGGCCAAGTCAGCCTCGACTATTATACTGACGACAAGGGTGGGGGTGTAACCCGTTAGTACTAACAATACCTCTCCATGACGAACAAGCACATGAACAAGCCTAATAACAAGCCCAAGAACAAGCACAAGCACAAGTCATACTCATGAATGAACATCTAGACTCAAACCATGACCCAGACCACATACAGTGTTCCAAAATAATTTTTAAGACACGTCATAGTCCAAAACCATGAGAATGCTTTTCCCCCAAGCAAAATATATTAAAACGGGGCCGTGAAACTCACCTTGAAATGGTATAGTCCAAATCCCACAATATGCAAAGCAAGCAGTAAAAGTACAAATCACAAAAGGAGTACTAAAGAACAAAAATGAGAAACATGGGTGTAATCCTTGTAACACAGTCCCTAACGCCCATCAAGTTTTTTTATTGTCACTTATATTAATTTATTAACGGCCTTCTATGAACATCTATTAATCCATATTTGATGAATTGTAGGATTATTAACTTATACTTTTAAAAATCATTTAATCACTTTTAAATACGAAACTTGACTTTATTTGATTATTTAGTTTTCAAACCCTACGTTTATCAAAATATTTCAGCACATATATATGATTGCGCACCAGTTTTGTATAAGCTGTTTCGAGATCGAAATGGTAACGAATTGTTGCGTAAAAGATACCATTTGAAAGATTAGACTTTAAATTAAACTTCAGAAACAGAATCATCTATATTGGATAAAGTATGAGAAAGTTATGACTCGATAAATACAGACCAATCTGCTGCCCAAATTCGTCAGTTTTGACCTTCAGTTTTGTTTGCCACGTTTGGAGGACTAAAGATGTCGAAACGACACGAGACCACTTAGGTGAGTTAGAGAACTCATAGAATTTGATTTTAGACACAAAGTTTGCCCCATTTAGTCATATTATGACCAAGTTATAGCCTTTACAAAATTTCTCATTTTTCTGACAACAAACTGTCCAGTTCATTAGTCTTGTTGCTTTGTATCCCAAACCTCAATATTTGATCATTATCAATCCAAGTTTATAAAGAACGTTTATTACATGTTCTAATTTTCAAAAACTATAATTAAACACTTGGATCATTCCAGTTTACAGTCCCAAAACAGTTTGTTGGATTTTAGTCTCCCGGTTCGCAATATTAATTAATCGATTCGTTGTTTTGATCGTTCAACAAGTCCATCCATTCAAAAAACAAGGTTAATGATTTTGAAAATGATTTATAAGGCCAAGATGTTGATTATGAATAGTGCATCCAAGATTACATCCCAATTTTGATAGATTCAAAGAATATACAAAGTCCAAAAATTAGGGTTTTACCGGTAACAGAGTCCAACACTCGTAACACCTAGATTTTCACGATCTAACGTCCAAAACAAAAATTATAAGAATATTAGATGATCATTTTGTGTTTAGATGATAAACATCATTGAAATCAAAGTAGATCAAAGAATAAAATCATCAAGAAACGATTTTTCTTACCGGAGATTAGAATATGAACGAGTCTTGCTTAGAACACTATCTTGATTACATTGATTATCTCAAAACTCGATGGAATGACACAATGAAGCAGATTTTTGATGAAGATTGATGAAGAACTGGGTGAAATTAGGTTCTGATGGCTAGGGTTTGCAATATGGAGGTGACTTGGAGAAGAACTTTTGCAAAAGTGAAGAGACAAAGGGGAATTCCCTCTTGTCTAGGTTCGGTCGTAACAAAGGGAGGGGCAAGGGACTTCGGGCCTGTTAGGACCGTGTACGTATGGAGTACTAACTGATAATGCATGAAACCAGATCAAATAGTGCGGAATCCTATTTGATTGGCGATCCAATAAGTGAGAATGTTACTTTGATTGATATTAGAATAGACTATACGTTAAAAATGAGTAGAAATCGATCAAGAACGAACTATGAAGTTGGAATGATGAACATGGATGCTCTGGACGGATAGGGTACGCAAGTATCCGAAGTGTTATCAATTGTTACGTTTTTCCATGAATTAAGTGGTATATATAGGTTTGGAGTTTTCATTTGTGCGACTGAACCATTTGCATAGTTCAGTCGTGCGACTGAATCATGCGATTGAGTCATACGCACGACTGAAAGTTCAGTCGTGCGACTGAGTCAATCTTATGTTTCAATCTACGACTGATCCGGTCTCCTGGTTTAGTCGTGTGACTGGTTCATAAGCATGATGAATTTATGCGTATGGTCCATTAGCATGGGCCATTAGCATGAACTATCAAACAACATCAAACCTATATAGTTAGTTCATACATGTGCAACACATTCAATATAATGATATCATGACATAATCAAAATATAAATCAAACATCACAATGCACTTTATGTCATCCATTCAAACCATTACATCAATTACTCATGTGTAAGACATGACAGACATTTACATTAAGCTCCTAAACTAGGTACATATGTATCAACAAACTCCCCCTTGGACCTAGTTTACATTAATGACTGACATTCTTCATTACCTCCTCAAACCTCTTATACTTCTCCTCTCTAGTAATTCCTGCATGTATTTCAAATGCAAAACATAGACGTATAACGTTCTGGAACTGGAGGGCGTGTACAATATCTTGCGTATCATAGAATAGTGGCCACTTGTATAGTGTGTAAACATCTTCAGCACACAATTTTGTTAGCCACATAGGGTCGAATACCCGGATAGTTTCCATTTTTCCAGCTCGATTTAGAACTATGACCGCTTCGCTTGTTCTCCAATCAAAATATCACCATTTGAAGTGTGGAGTGAAGTCCTGTGGCATTTCCCTTAAGGGAATCTTGGACAATTTGCGTGAAGGACTCCACTTCAGTACCACTTTAGGCTTTCTAGTAATGGGATTTACTTCAGACCTACGAATATACCTTGTTGGTTGTTGAGGTCTGAAGTATACCCACCTGGTGTGGTATTCTTTCCTTAACGCCGCCTCAAACCAACCTGACATCTGTCTAGGATCAGCATATAACAGATTTAGGCGTGCTAGTTTGTTGAGCTCAAAACCAGGGAGAGTCTTCAGATCATGTGGATATCTTAAGTACTCTATTCCCTTCTCCTTTTTAACTACATAGACGTTAAGATCCTTAAAATACACGCATGCTATGATCTTGCCAGACACTTTCTGATGACCTTTGACTCTATAAAGCTTTGTGTAGGCATTCTTCTTTTGAGGAGCGCGCTGGGCTTTCATTTCAGCAAAACAAGCTGCCCATTCAGCCTTCTTTATATCAACTTCAGCATCCGAGGCTTGGGCTTGGCTTTCATCTTTCTCCTTTGCTTTCTCAAGTTCATCCAACTTATCAAAAGTACCACTGTCAAAGGTTTCACCCAAATTGGGTATAGCATGTCCTTCCAGATCAGTGTACTGAGGATAGTGAGCAGCAGTGACATCCTCTATCTCGATTTCATCAACATCGTGAAGCTCATCATCACTTGCCATATCAACTGTAGGAGCATCTTTGACCAACTCATCTTGATTCAGCCTGAAGATCTCAGCCAGCTGCTCATCCGACAGGTCGTGGATTATCTCTCCTTCCTCTGGCGTGTAGCTAATAGACCATCTGACTATCCCTTTCAAGTCAAGAATCATTGTTAATTGATTCTTAACCTGCTGAAGGGGTTAGACATCAAACTCATCGGTCTGTTGCTTTTCATCTCTTTGATTAAACATTTCAAAACAACACAAGCACATCAGTAATCAAAACATTTATATTAATAAACATTGATAAACATTAATTACATAAATGTAATACATATTTCAAAGTACAAGAGATAATCAAAATTAAAACATCTAAGCATTACTCTTATCTTGATCACTGTGCTCTTCAGATTAAGGGGCAGAGGTGGACGGTCCTGATTCTTTTCATCCTTTTGTCCGCTGTTCCTGAGCTGCAGGATCTGAGGCTGATGCAGATGCATCACCTTTAGGCTCATCCTCGTCTCCCCCTTCCCTATATTTTCCACTTCCCTCTCCCCCAACATCATCATCATCAGACTCATCATCATCAGGTGACTCGTCATCATCATCATTATCACCATCATCACCATCCCCTTTAATCTTAAGGGGCTCGCCTTTAGTGCCCTTTAGCCTTAGGCGTAGCTGCTTGTTCTTCCTCTCAACCTCCTCAACACGCTTCACTGATGCCTTTAGAAGATCATTCTGTGTTGTCAAGGCACGGTGAGCTCGGGTCATAGCTCTCTCAAGTTCACCTTCCCTCTCAGGCAGCTGAGTAATCTGTTGACTCTGAGTAGTCATTTTCTCTGTCTGTAGGGCAATCTGTTTGCCCTGCGCAGCAGTGATATCCATCAACTGATTCATCTGGTTTGCTCGTATATCATCGGTGGCGAGCAGTTTGAGAACTAGACGGTTGAGGCTGGCAAGTTGTTCCTCTAGCCCAACGTTGTGCAGAGAGGATCTCAGAAGTACGGATGAGGTGGAAGGTCCGGCCTGGGATGTGGTGGGTGGAGTGGTGGATGTGGTATATATGGGAGTGGTGGTGGTAGTGGTTTGATTTGGGATGGATGAAGTGGGTGTAGTGGTGGTGGTAGGTGTTATAGGTGTAGTAGATGGGGTGGTTGTGGTGGTGGTAGGTGTGATAGGTGTAGTAGATGGGGTGGCTATGGTGGTGGTAGGTGTGATGGGTGTAGTGGATGTAGTGGCTGTGGTGGTAGAGGAGGTCATCAGCACTATAGGTCTTCTTTTGGCCTTCTCGCCATGTGGCTGAGCCATCCTCTTAAGCCGAGAGCCCCTTGAGCTCTGTCCTTCCCCTGGGCTTGGCTGAGGAGGGGAGTATGTAGGGTCAGCAGTGTCTTTCCTCTCTCCCTCAGCCCGACGTCCTCCAACCGCCTTCATGCCCCACTCTGTAGCCACTACACAACTACCCACAGTCCGTGTGAGTGGCTCTTCATCCGACTCCTCATCTCCCTCATCATGAAGAAAGTCCCGATGGATGGGCGCTTGCTCCAATCCACCGGGAGCTGATGAACTGACATGTGGGGGTGGTGGAGACATAGTATCTGTCTCAGTGTCCCTTGGTGCACTCGAGCCTATATCTCCACCACCCTGATAATCTTTGTTTTCGTCATCGTCCTCGTCGTCAATCGGAGCCAGTATAGGCCCAACATCCGAATTACTATCATCGTGATGCCACTTTTTCCTAGCTGGTGCCACATAATCCTCACGGGCCAGATTCCCAAACAGCCTCCTGACCAGGGGTTTCACCTGCTTCCCCTGGTACACTCTCATCCTACCCAAGGTGGTATCATTCATCACATCAAGCACCACAGCGTCATCGTTCTCCTTCGGCAGGGAAGGAAGCTTCTGATCTATGATCATCTGTAGAAATCTTTGGTACATGCAGAACCTTTCCTTCCCCTTGGCCTCTATATTCTCGACCATATATGAGAAGATCATCTTGGAGAAACTGAATGGGTGGTTCAGCACCAGAGCCACATAGGCATTCTGGATTTGATCTAAGAGCTTGTCAAATCCCCTTCTCCTCGAAGCAATGCACTTTAGAATCACATGAGCTAAGTACTTGAACTGGGGACACAGATTGCTTTTGTTGAGCACACCTGTGTTGATGTCCCTAGTGTACTTCATCCGTAGAAAGCAACCCCTAACCATCATAGGGTGAAGCTTGGTTGGGTGATCCTCATCATCACCCAACTCCAGGACTTGCCTGAGTTTAGCTGCAGTAATGCTGATCTCCTATCTAAAGATCAAGCTCCATATACAGTTTGGCTCAGTGGACCTATCAACAGTGGCCCCTTCCCAGAAGGTCTGCTGGAGTGATCTGTATGGGGTACACTGTGTAGATATAGCCCTGAAGATCCTAGAACGTCGAAGAAAAGCTATAATCTCTGTAAACTCGGAAGCATTCCGAGATGTGGGGTCCAGATGAGCACATATGTTGTGCTTAGTACTCATCGTCCAACGATCCGCCATATTTCTGCAATACAAGGGGCAAACAAGTTAGTTCCATTCATAATTGATAAACATTTTGACTTAGAACAGATTTTGACCAATATGGTTCAATCGTGCGATTGAACCATATGACTGGATTCAATCGTATGATTGACCATGCGATTGAATTCAGTCGTATGCAAGTCCATGCGGTTGAGTCAGTCGTGCGACTGAATCACTGATTGGTTCAATCGTGCGATTGAAGCATGTGACTGGCTCAATCGTATGATTGGAGTTCATCAGCCTGTCCAATCATATAAACCCCTGTGCGACACCATAATCTTGAATCTTGGTATTAAGTGAAATTAGTCATTGTATTTGGATTCATATGGTTCGCAGGGACCTGATATATCACTTAAACACCTTTAAATCAACAATCTTGTTCATTTAAGTGGTCTATTTTAGGGTTTATCTTTGGTTATTTGATTTAACAATTTAGGTCACATTTGATTGGTTTTAACCGGTTGTTTGACGTTGAATCGCTCGCAAATTACCTGTAGAAAAGTATAATCAATGTTAGAACTCAAATCAGAAGGTAAACTTAAAAGTTCAAAATTTTGGCAGCATAACAGTATAAAGGCGGTTTTTGGAAATTTTTGAAGTCTGGTGGGGATTCTGACCGACTGAGCCTCTATTTATACTGATTAGGGTTTCAGTCGTGTAACTGGACCCATACGCATGGCTCAATCGTGCGACTGAGGTTCAGTCATGCAGCTGAATGATACTCCTCTTTTCTTTAGTACGAATGGCTCAGTCTTGTAGTCGAATCGTATGACAGCCTCATACTTATGGTCCAATTGTATGACCAACCCGAATCCCATGGTCCAATTGTATGGTTGGTTCATACTTATGATTCAATCGTACGACTGGTTCATACTTATGATCCAATCGTGCAATTGAGTCATACTTATGAGTTGACTTCATACTTTTCCAAACTTTCAATTTTCACTTTTGATTGATAAAACATTATGCGCACCGATCATCTCAGACATGATCCTTTTAATGAAAAACCATGTGATGACCTTAGACGTGATCCTTTTAATTAAAACCTTTTGATCACCTCAGACGTGAACCTTTTACCTTTAAAACTTTGATCATCTCAGATATGATCCTTTTAACTTTGCAGTAATCTGGTACCTCAGACGTGACCCTTTTAAAATATGATTCACAGAGTTCATCTTGTTACATAGTCCGACATGAAAGACAATAACTAGAAATAGAAAACAACTTAAAACTTAAACAAAGCAAGACATATTTTTGTGTTTTTGTTTGAGGTGGGTTGAAAACTATTAAATTATCATTTAACTGATTTCTCCCCCTGAGCAGAACGACTTAAGTTTGATTGATCATCTCTGGAGAGATTCATATGGAATCATACAGGTGTATCATAATCATTTGAGACTCTTGGATATATCTTTAAATTGATGATCCTTATTACTCTCAGAGTCACAAGCGCTCACTGTAAATCATACTAGGGCTGTAAGAGGCACATAATGATTTTGACTGTCAAGAGTTGCAGCCATGATGATTATTAGTATTTTTGTCCACTTAAATCCATACAAAGACTTTTGACTCACATTGGTGATTAGATTGTATTATTTCAACAAGCATTTGTGGATCCCACACTTATATGGTAATCAACATTCCTTAGGAGATTTTTGAGCGGTCTACGGGTATTGAGACAAAAAAAACTATTCTAAAAGCTTTCAAAGAGATGCAAAGCCTCAGGTCAGTGCCATCGCACAGCAGAGAGGCGTAAACTACAATGAATTCTAGAATATTCAGGTTGTGTTTATCCTCAGGTCAGTGCCATTGCACAGCAGAGAGGGACAAAGCCTATCTTCTTGTAAGAGCAATTTTTCTTTTTACACATAATGCACCAACAACATTAGTCGTTAGTTTGATTGCGTTTATCATTCTTTTCATGTGCTTTCCTCATTTTTATGGTCGTCCACACACATTTATGGCGTTTTTTTGCTTGTCACCCCTTATTGGAAATGCATTGATTGTGTTAACCAGGGATAAGATGGAAGCCCATAGCCTGTTGAACAATTAAGTTTAAATTGTTTCACCAATGAAGTCTACATGTCTATTGTGTTGAATCTACCGACACATCGTACAATGAACTAGCAACCTCTAGGCCTACTTTCTCTATGTAACATCAGTAACAGACTAGTGTACTGTCATTTTTCCTTTATTTGGTTTAGACTTATCAGACTTGTAATTTTAATATAACATTATGATCTTTTTAGTCCTTTTAAAGTCACAAACAATTAGTTCCCTGTGGAATATCATTTTCCATTATTTTGAATGAATCTCACAGTTTTTGATTTAATTTCAGCCTATCTGCCCGCCCCCTTTTTCTTTTCTTTTCTTTTTTTAAAGTAACTGAATACTGAATAAATACTGAACCTAGACTAATCTCCCTCTAAAATTCTAAAATAGAAAATTATTTTGTGCTTTTGGATTTTTAAGACAGGTAAAAATAAAGAAAAATTAAATAAAAATTAGAAAGACGGACTACGAACTCGATTCCTCTGGAATCATATCACTTTTCTTTTTCGCGCCATTGACCTCTAATAGATATAAAAACTGAGGTTTATCAAATGCTTTAGTGTAGAGGTCGGCGCGTTAAAAATCCGTATTAATTTAAACAACATCGATTAATTGCTTTTCAAAACAATCACATATAAAGTGATACTTAATGCCGATGTGTTTAGTTTTAGGATGTTGGACTGGATTTTTTGTTGCGGCAGAATTATCAACATTGATAGGAGTGTTAGAGAATTGCAAACTAGAGTCATGCATTTGCTGTTGAATCTAGATGATTTGTGAACAACAACTTGCAACAGCAACGTACTCAGCTTCACATGTTGACAGAGTAACGGAGGTCTGCTTCTTACACTGCCAGGTGACTAACCGTCTACCAAAGTATTGACATCCTGCTGAGGTTGACTTGTAATTTATTTTGCATCCGCCATAATCCGAGTCACTATATGTTGTAAGCTCAAAATCATCGTCATGAGGATACCACAACCCGAGTATGGGAGTACCCTTCAGATAGCAAAAAATCCGTTTAACACCAATGAGATGGTTGACTTTAGGTTTCGCCTGATATCTGGAACAGAGACACGTTGCATA
The DNA here is from genome assembly GCA_018326465.1 of Flaveria floridana. NCBI lineage: Eukaryota > Viridiplantae > Streptophyta > Magnoliopsida > Asterales > Asteraceae > Flaveria > Flaveria floridana. Next base: position 1,615 of record BJCO01373217.1, on the reverse strand, counting down.
CATGATATCAGGACGAGATGCTGTGAGATACATCAGGGATCCAATCATTCCTCTATACATTGTAGCATCAACCAGATCCCCATTTTCGTCAGATGCCACGTCATGATTCGTGGCAAGTGGAGTTCCAGCTGCTGAAGCATTCGCCATATCAAACCGACTTAGGATATCTCCTACATACTTGGTCTGATGTAGAAAGATTCCCTTTGGTTTCTGATCCACCTATAATCCTAGAAAGAATTTCATCTCCCCTATTGCACTCATCTCAAATTCTCCTTTCATGACAGACTCAAATTCTTTACATAACTCTTCGTTTTTGGAACCGAAGATTATGTTATCAACATAAATCTGTATAAGTAGTAAGTCTCCATCCTTTTCTTTGATGAATAGTGTACAGTCAATAACTCCTCTGTGAAAACCGTGTTTCACCAGATGAGTTGAGAGTTTCTCCTACCATGCTCTCGGGGCTTGATGAAGCCCGTAGAGAGCCTTATCCAGCTTGTAAACACTGTCCCGATGGTAGGGATCCTCAAATCCTTCAGGATGACTGACATACACTGTCTCAGGAATTTCCCCATGAAGGAATGTACTCTTGACATCTAGTTGATAGACTTTGAGCTTCATGTAAGATGCATAGGCTAGGAAGATACGGATTGCTTCCATTCTAGCCACCAGTGCAAACACTTCATTGTAATCGATTCCTTCGACTAATCTAAAACCTTGAATGACAAGTTGAGCCTTGTTTCGAATTATGACCCCTTTGTCATCTTTCTTGCATTTCAATACCTATTTAGTGCCAATGACCATAGCACCTTTTGGTTTGTCCACATGGGTCCATACTCCTAATTTCTTGAACTGTAGAAGTTCTTCTTACATTGCACTTACCCATGCCTCATCATTTAAAGCTTCACTCACATATTTTGGCTCAAATTGAGACACAAAACATAGATATGCACCATCGTGAAGATATCCCTTTTCCATTACTGAGGCATAATCAGCCGAGTATAGCTGATTTCTAGTCTGTACTCCTGATCTAATATCTCCAATGACATTGTCCAAAGGATGATTAACATTATCCGGGTTCTAGGAGAGGTGGAAACAACTACCACATTATTCAGATTTGGAATCTCATGTGTTGTTGGAGTATGAGGTTCCGACGCTTCGACAGCTTCTTGTTCAGTTGTGGGTGTACTTGAATTAGCAAGAACCTGTTCTGCCTGTTCCACATTTTCAGTCTCAACTGCTTCATCATCAGAAGATGAGTCGCTCACATCAAGTACTCCCCCTAAAGTATTAGAGGAATCATCTAGTGGAATCGATGCTTTTGAGTCTTGTGGTGGTGAGTTGAGAACCTCGTACATCATTTTAGTCGATAACTCATCATCAGTGGGAGGAGACGGTAGATTGAAGGATTTAAAGAATCCATCATAATCAAAGAAAAATGACGGTCCTTTTCCAGCAAGGGGTGGTGAATCTTTGAACATCAACGTTGCACCACACTTCTACCTGACCTGTTGAGTTGTTATAAACTCTCTTGTCGGGTATGCTGTATCCAAGAAATATACCTTCTACTGCCTTCTCACTAAACTTTCCTGTCTGAGTTTTCTTCAGCAGCATG
>BJCO01373166.1:0-11309 GCA_018326465.1 Flaveria floridana | reverse complement strand
CGTGAGACGTAAACCATTGGAATTCCAAGTGGGAGATAAGGTTCTACTTAAAGTCTCACCATGGAAAGGAGTCATTCGTTTTGGCAAACGTGGTAAGCTAAACCCTAGATACATTGGACCATTTGAAATCCTAGCCAGGATTGGTCCTGTAGCTTACAAGCTAAAACTTTCTCAAGAACTTAGTAGTGTTCATGACACTTTCCATGTGTCAAATCTGAAGAAGTGCCTATTAGATGAAATTCTAGTTATACCACTTGATGAGGTTCAGATTGATGAACAACTTCATTTTATTGAGAAGCCCATGGAGATCCAAGATCGAGAGGTAAAGAAGATGAAACGAAGCCGCATTCCTATAGTGAAGGTCCGATAGAGTTCCATAAGAGGACCTGAATTTACTTGGGAACACGAAGATCAAATGAAGCTCAACTACCCTTACTTGTTTGAAACCCTAGCATCTGCAGACAACCCTAACTGAATTTCGAGACGAAATTTTTATTACATGGGGACTATGTGACAACCGGTAATTTCAGGTCAATACCCGACCTTGACTTGGTTATAATTACACCTATAATACTTGATTTTCAACTGAATTCCAATTATTGAAGTAATTTCATGCATTACAAAATTTCATACATAACATTTCATGCATCGGTTATTCGGTGTAATTACCATTTTTACACGCGATACAACATGCACACACACGAACATTGGTGATAATTAATATATGTGAACTAATATATACTTTAAAGTGTTTTAAAATATTTTATATTTTAGTATTTCAAAGTATATTAGATTCCAAATTAGGTACATTGGAAAGAGCTTAAATTTATAAATAAACCTAATCGCGTAAATTGATATTTTACACGGAACGAATCATTTTAACGCAACCACTAACTACATGATGCATCATTAACATACCACTACTATTAATTATATGATATTATACAAGTTCTTGTAGTATTTTAATGTATTTTAAAAAGTGGAAAGTAAAAATATAAAAATATAAAAATATATAAAAATACAAATAGTGCACAAATACTACCCAAATACCCAATACTACATAAAAATTGAAAATTCATCCCTTTCCCATGCATGTGGCCGTCCAAGCCACCATCACATTACTCTCCCACCTCCTTCCCAATAAAGCTCACAAAACTTGCAAGATTTGACAAAACACAACTTGCCATTTTCATGAAGCTTCTCTTTTGAGGTTTTAAAACAACATGTCTACCTTACCACTCTTGGAACACCCATTTCCCCATCCTTTGACCATGAATAGGAGCCCATGCTCCATGAATTTTACACTTGAAGAGGATTGAGTGTTATAAAGGACATGCACCCTTCACTTCAACTACATCAGCACATCACACTCATCTTCTCTCTCCCTCCCCTTCAAAATTCGGAAAAACCACCATCACCTTCACTTCACCAACTTTTAAACTTAAATTTTGCAAATGTTGTGTGTTCAAGTGCCTTTGATTGAAGACCAAGTGATTTTTGAAGCTTCCAAGCATCCTGCAACATCTTCTCCACTTTTTCTTGTTTGGTTCTTAGTTCAAAGGATCAAGTCTTATTTTCATTGGATTTCAAGACTACCATCTCTTTCTCATTGCTTGTTTAAGGTTAGCACCTTTTTTCTAATCTTCTATACATCACCGTGATATGTTCATGTTCACTTACTCATCCAAATGTGCTCTAGCAATGTTTAAATGGTAACAAAACATGTAAGACATTTTCTGGCAGATTCATGTTCTGTGTTTTTAACATCATAACTCAACTTAAACATGGTCAAATGAACCGTTTCTTGAGCCTAACATTAAATTTATGATGTCTAGTTTTTAACTCATCAAACCTTGAAATTTTTAGATGAGTATAACCTATCCAAAACGTACAAACATGATTAAAGTGTTGAACCTCAATTTTTTGGCAGAATAGATAGAGCAGAAAGATTGAGGCATAAAGATTATGCTTAAAGTAATCAAATGGAGACTTTCCTTCTGTGATAACTTAACTTAAGGTGTTAGGTTTCAAAGTAATATAGGCTCTATTTGTGAATGTAGGGTTTGACCCCTCATAAAGGTAAATTCCATAGACATGTACAGAAAAATGTTACACTGACATCTGTTGCTTCATGAACCATTTCCAGGCCCTTCAACTTACATACATATTACAAGCTATACCTTTTTGGAATCCTAAGACATATATAGATGTGATAAAAGTATCAGATTTTATACAAATTATTTGTACCATGAAAAGAGGATGACAACCAGGCCTAAAAATCCCCTTGATTCTGTCAAATGCCCATATTTATATAAAGTAAACTTTTGGAGATATTTGGTAAAAAGGAAACCCATACACATGGAAAGTATAATACCATTGTACTTAATATAAAACACATTCAATACATTATGTATTTTTTAGGAAGATAAATATGAAGACAAGAATCTAGATAAAACATTAACGACTCAACGTGTCTAAGTAGTCAAGTGACATTTTCAAAACTAACTTTGTGGATAAGTTATGCATGACCATCTAGGGTTAGTAATCATGACCTCATGAATATATTGTGATTTTGTTCAGGAGATTCCTAGACCAATCATGCATAAGGACTATATCTAATATTCACACGTGCAATTGAGGTGAGTTTCACGACCCCATTTTTACTTATTTTCCTTTTGGGGGAGATTACAAGCAAATTACTATTTTCATGGACACATTTACATGTCAATGATTTCACATGTTATATAAGTTGTTTACTTACCATATAAAGTCCCATATTATCGAACCGTTAGTTTATTTCCCAAAGCGAGGTAATCGTGGATAGTACTATTGGGTTTGACTACCCCCACCCGGGTTATTTACCCTAACCTTGACTGGAGGTCTAAACGGGTGTATTATTAGCCTGTTCACCCCTATGCTTATGGTGGGTACGGGTAGGGGCAATTTATTACAGTTATAGTCTAGCTTCGGTTGCGGCATTTATATAATTTGTAGCATTGTATGTACAACAATCAAATCAAAGAAAGTATTGTGGTCCTTTACGCTATTTATTATTACTTAAAACCTGTTAACTCACCAACATTATGTTGACATTTTTCATGCATGTTTTCTCAGGTAATTGATAGATGCACCAAGTTAAGCAAGCATGGATCATCTCATGTTTAGGACCATTCATGTTGTTTGGAATATTCATTTTCGTCTTTGTCATGTTTTGAAAACAATGCACCTTATTACTATTGCTTTTGCAAACTTTAATCTGAACAATGATGTATCTTAAACTTATTTGAGATGTATGTTTTACAAAACCATGTAGTGGTCGATCAGTGACTATGAAACCATGATGTTCGCACCCCGCGGGAAACCGCCGTGGCTTGGGGGTGTGATAGAGCAACAACTGGAGGCAGCAATGTATTCTGCTTCTCCCGTAGAGAGAGAGACAGTGGTCTGTTTCTTGCTTTGCCATGATACCAGACAACTGCCCAAGTATTGACAGCCTCCAGTAACTGACTTTCTATTTAACCTGCAGCCATTAGAATCACTATCAGAATAGGCATGTAAGTCAAAATTCCCACCATAAGGAGACCAAAGACCTAAACGAGAAGGGCCTTTAAGATAACAAAAGATTCGTTTGACAGGCATTTCATGAGACTCTTTCGGGGCAGATTGGTATCGAGCACAATATCCTACAGCAAAGGTGATGTCAGGACGACTTGCTGTAAGATACATAAGGGAACCAATCATGGATCTACAAAAATGAGGATCAATCGGTTTCCTATTCTCATCAGGAGTGAGGCATGTTTGAGCAGTAAAAGGAGTCATCTCAGAGGAAGCGTCATCCATCTTGAATTTCATCAAAATTTCATTAATGTTCTTTTCTTGATGAATGAGAATTCCCTCTGGCTTTTGTTCAACTTGCAACCCGAGGAAAAAGCACATCTCTCCCATCATGCTCATTCCGAATCGACTGCGCATGACTTCCTCAAACTCCTGACATAACTTCGGATTGGTGGAGCCAAAAATAATGTCATCGACGTAGGCTTGCACGATCAGCATCTCACCATCTACTTCCTTCTTAAATAAAGTCATATAGATGGTGCCACGAGAAAAACCATTGCTTAAGAGATACTGTGTTAAAGTCTCATACCAGATTCAAGGGGCCTGATGAAGACCATAAAGAGATTTATCAAGCTTGTATACTTTGTCTAGAAAATATGGATCCTCAAAACTAGGTGGTTGACACACATATATCTCTTCGTCAATGTCTCCATAAAGAAATGCACATTTGACATCAATCTGATAGACTTTGAATTGCTTGTGGGCTGCATGCGCCAAACAAATTCTGATGGCTTCAAGACGGGGAATAGGAGCAAAGACTTTGATGTAGTCAATCCCTTCATCTTGAGCAAAGCCCTGGACCTCCAAGCTGGACTTGTTTCATTCCAAAATACCACGGTCATCAGGTTTGTTTTTAAACACCCATTTCGTGCCAATTGGGCATTTGTTTGGTAGAAGATGGACCAGAGTCCACACCTTGAGTTTCCTAAACTGTTGCAGCTCTATTTGTATCGATTCAACCCAGCAAGGGTCCTAAAGAGCTGCATGAACATTTTTAGGGATGATTTGTGATATAAAACAAGAGAATAGACAGACGTTAATCAAACCAGATTGACTCCGCGTCCGAACTGCATCGGTGATAGATCCTATGATGTTATCATGTTGGTGATCTTTCATGGTTTTGAAATAAATGGGCATGGATAGGGTATTTGAAGATGGTTGGCTAAAGGATTGTTATTGGGTAGTTAAAGGTGATAAGGATAAAGGTGATGGTGAGGTAGAGTGAATTCGAGGTATGGGAGATGTCGGCTGAGATGTGGTACATGTAGGGGATGAGGGAAGAGATGCTGAAACAGGTGGAGGTGTAAGGTCAAATGATGATGAAGAAGATGCAACATCAACTGATGTAGCATCATTTGAATATGTGGTGGAAGGGGATAGGGGTTCGACATGTAATGGAGTTGAAGGAATGATATTTGTTTGAATACGGGAGACAGATGCATCATCATCGTAAATTGGAAGATTAAACGAGTTGAACACCGTATCGGAGTCAAAGAACCATGCGGGTTCAGATCGAACATCGGAGGAATTAGATTCATGCCAATCAACATAGAAGGACTCTTGAACAATACGTGTTCTCTTGTTATATACCCGATAAGCCTTTTGAGAAGAAGAATAGCCAACAAAGTAACATTCATCAGACACAGCACCCAATTTTGTCTTCTGTGCCTGTGCATTCAATAAAGTGCACGAGCAACAGAATGGACGAAAGAAGTCAGTCAAAGGCTTTCTCTTATGAAATAGTTCATAAGGAGTCTTCATTTTGTCCTTGACTATCAACTCCCTGTTTAGAACATATGAAGTGCAATTCACCGCCTCAGTCCAAAAGATGATGGGTAGGAGGATTCAATTAACATTGTACGAGTAGCTTCAATGAGGGTGCGATTCTTTCGTTTAGCCACACCATTCTGTTGAGGGGTCCTCGCAGCACTATACTATCTTAAAATTCCCTTAGCGGCACAGAAAAATCAAAGATCTGATTTCTGAATTCAGTACCGTTGTCACTTCAGATTGCCATAACCTTCCTCTTACTTATCATTTTAATCAAAAGGATTAACTTCTGTAGCACCTCAGCAGTCTCTCCTTTGTGAGAAAGAAATCTCACCTAGGAGTATCTGGAAAAATGATCTTTAATCATAAGACAGAAAGATTTCTTAGCGCTTGATTTAACACTGATTGGGCCAAACAGATCAGTATATAACAACTCGAGGGGATTGGATATGCTATTTTCAATTTTTGGTTTATGTAGTTTCTTAAGTTGTTTTCCCTTGGCGCACGCCATGCATTTTTTCAACCACCGAAAAGTCTTTGAAGGTAGTCCCTTAACAAGATTGTTTTCAACCAATTTTTTTATATTTTTAAAATTAACGTGGCCCAATCTGTTACGCCATAAGAAAGACCCAGAGGTGGAAGCTTTGGACAAAAGACAGGTGACGGTAGATGTTGACTCCTTTGAACTCATATCAAGAAGATAGGTATCATGCTTTCTTAGAGCCCGCATTAGTACCATATCATCTAGAATATCAATCTCAGATTTCAAAAAGAGACATTCATTGGACTTGAATAAGACCGGAATGCTTTTATCACAAATCTGGGAGACACTCAACAGATTGAATGCAAGCTCTGGTACATAGTTGACTTTCTCTAATGTAAGAGAACTGTTGGAAACTTCTCCTTGACCAATCATTTTCCCTCCTTTCTTGTCGTCGGCGAATGTGAGGTAACCCCCATTGATTATTCGATAATTGGTCAATAGATCTTTAAGTCCCATCATATGTCTGGAGCATCCACTATCAACATGCCATACACTATTTACAACTTTAGTGGATGTCTGTTGCAAAAATATCAAAGAAAAAGTTAACCAGGTGAAACAGGAACCCAAGTTTGAACAACTTTGGGTTTAGGAGTAATAGATTTCTTACAAAAGGAATTATTAACTAATTGAGTTAACCTATTTCCAAAAGAATTTCTATTAACATGTCTATGATGAAGCTGAGGACAATGCTTAACTACATGATCATCTTTACCACATCGAAAACAATGTGGTTTTAATCTAGGTTTGTTATGTAATAAGGTTGGGATTTTATCAATGCATATTTCCTCATCACATTCAGACAGTCTAGATTCAACTTCGTTGTATGTCTCTACATGTTTATAGATCTGTTTTTATTTGAAAAAGAATGATTATTTACTGAAGAAGATAAGATGTTATCTGAAATACATGTGGTACTTGTACCACTTGTACTTGCTTCAGATGAAGATATGACCCTTTCATTTGACTTAGCTGGAGTAAAAGATGGAATAGGGTGAGAAAATAATTTTTCGAAGCAATTAATTTTGAATTTCCTCATTACTCTTCACAGTGGTATCAGTCACAAGATTAACACAATCAGAAGGAGTAGCAACATCATAATCCGTAGAATTTAAAGATGAATTAGAAACGTCACTAGAACATGAAGAAATAGAGTGTTTTATAGAATCATTAGAGACAAAAACAGAATTTAAACTAGATTTATGATCTAAAACAGAATGATGAGATTCAGGTGTACTAAGGCTAGAGCATCCAAGCCCGCTAGTCGGTCCATAATCGTTGTTCTCAATAACATGCTTAGGGTTCACACCTTCTAAACATGTAGAAATACTATTAGTATCTATTTGGAGCAAATCATTAGAAGGATGAGGAGCAGGCATAGGTGAATAACAGTAAGTACTGGAAGGAGGATAAACCTTAGAATTTTCATATCCCAAACCTGTTTTAATCCTAGCCCCCCGTTGAGATTTACATAAATCATCATGTTTCATTCCCGATATAGTCCATTTATCAGGCTTTAACTGAAGCTTGCTTGTTTCAAACTCAGCAAGAGCAACCCTTTCAGTCAAAGTATTAATCTCAACATTTCTTTCCAAAACTATTCTTTTTAGGTGATCATTCTCTTTAAAGCCTCATTTAATTTAACAAAATATTTAGACTCATTTATTTTAAGCTCCTCATTAATTCGTTTCAAATCCTCTTCATTATCACTCAATAAACGATTAGCTTTATAGACCACAAATAACCTGATTTTGCAAGCTGAAGAACACATATCATGAATTACCCCATAGGGAAGTCCCATCACCACTTTTTCAGCTGCAAGAGCTTTCTCGCATTGATACACCGGAGTACTCAACTTGTTTTCCTCGACAGTGGTAGCAGCATCATCTTTTTCCTTTTCTAGCTTAATGGGTTGACTTCCTTCCTTTCTGATCTCCTCCATATTATCTTCTTTCACCTTCTCATCCTCCTTCACCTCCTCAAATACTTCGTCTTCATCCTTAAATTCCTTGAATGGATCAAAGTCATCCTCACAATTCACCTTTATCATTCCTTCCACGATCTCAGCCACCAGTGCTTGATTAACCTCTTCTCTCGTCTCTTCAACTTCAGCACTCCAATCAAAGTTAGAAATCAATGCAGTCTTTTTCTTGTGACTCGCTTCCTCTTTACCCCCACTTAAAACTAATCTTGGAACTCTGAATTACCAGGGTCAGTGATGATTGGCAATGGACATTCACATTTGAAGTGTCCCAACTGTTTGCAATTGAAACACCTCAGTTTAGACTAATAGAAACCTAGTTTGGAGTTAGAGCTTTGACCTCCAAAATTCTTTCAACCAGTGCGCTCCATAAATCTTCGAGCTCTAAGTGTCATCATTGCCGTTTGCCATTGAATGTCAGTCTCTTGAAGATCATCAGTGTCCACCTGACACATATCTTCCATCGTCATCCCTATTCCTTTCAAATCCCCACCTACAAGAGCTTCATAACTCTGAATGAACATACCAAAAAGAGCCATCATCTCAGATGGAATAGAAGTTTCAATAGTTGCTTTCAACTTTGCTTGATCTCTCCCATTACTACCACAACCTCCAGAATAGTCACCGGTGTTCACTCCGCCTTGACGAAATGCCTGCAATGGAGAGCTTGTAGCGGAAGACAATAATGCAGTGTTCTGAGTATAACCGGATGTAGGCATCATAGTCTGATTAAATTCCCGTCTCTTTAGATCTAAATCAAAGGATTTCAGTTTGTTGATTACATCCATAAGCTTGTAATCAGCAAAGTTTCTCTCTTGCTTCAACATTCTCACTTGTAAGCTCCATTGGGGTGGTAGAGAGTCTAAGAGCTTATTCACCTGCTCGTGATTACCCAACTGATTAACATACTTCTTTAGAGTACTTGATACTGACAAAAATCGATTAGTAATGTCGGTGAGGTCTTCATTTTTATGTCCGACAAATGAATTCAACTCCTTCTAAGCTTGGGCTTTCTTGTCCTTCTTAAGATCTTCATTTCCATCATAGAATTCACACAATGCTCATACAAAGATTTGCATCCTAGTGTTTAGCAAGTCGATTATAGATATCAGGTGCAAGACAGAGAGTTAATGCTCCAAAATCATTCTCGTCTTGATCAATCAGCTTCTGAACCTTCTCGGTGAATGTGGCAGGATCCATGTTTTGAGATAGGTACCACAAACAGTAACCGTTGGCTTGTGCGGACCAGTGATGATAGATTCCCATTGGTTGTGATCGGAGTAGAAGAAAAAGACTTTGAGACATCTCTTCCAGTCTTCAAAGTTGTCACAGTTTATGAGTCTTGGAGGACTATTAGGAGCAACACTCTCTAAATCAGCAAGAGTGAGAGAAGTCATCTGTGACATGCTAGTTTTGCAGAAGAGAAAGGCAGTTTCCCAGAAAATGTGTAATTTCGCTGAGCTAGTTTCGCAGAAACTAGTTTCACAGAGGAAACGGTAATTTCACTGGCAATTTCGGTAGCAATTTCGCTAGCCGGAAGCTTGAAAAAGCTTAGTTTCGCTGAGAGTTTCAAACAAGCTAGAACCTTCGTTCAGGGTACTTTCGACACCAATTTCGCTTGAAATGAGACACAAGCACTGTTGAACTTTCGTTCAGAATTTCTACTTTCGTAGAAAACTAAGAACAACTACCAGTGTAAAACACTTGTAGTTTCGCTGGAAGAAAATGATAGTTTCGCTGTAAGAACCGTAGTTTCGCTGGATGAATCTGAAAACACTTTAAACCCTGAAAACAACCTGAAATTACCCAAATCTCAAAGGATTTGAGATCTGATGATTCACAGGTCTTTCCTAACCAAAAGAAAGCAAAATTCAATCAAATTCCATATCAAATACACTCAAATTTGATCCAGAATTGATGAAATAGTGGTATTGAACAAAGACAACCAAAAAACCTCAAACAATCAAGAGCACTATGGCACTGATACCATTTTGTTAGTCCATATGATCGATTTTCAATACAAATGAAGGTTTGAATCATTCAATACCAGAAATAACAACAAATCCAATGAATAAGATGAACAAGAACAAGCTAAATGTATTCAAATATAACCCATAAAACAACAATACCATTAAAAGAAGATGAGCTCAATATATATCAATGAATGACAACTTACTAATGACTCTTGCAATACAAATACTCTGATTATGGTTTTTGCAAGGATGCCCAACAATAAGCAAGATCATTTCTATTTATAGCACTCTTAGTTTCGCAGACAGTTTCGCTGACTGCGAAACTATGCTGCTGAAACTATAGCTTCGCCCGGCAGAAACAACAGTTTCGCCCGGCAGAAACAACAGTTTCCCCGGGTAAACTAAACAGCTGACTGTGAGCGAAACTACAGTTTCGCTCACAGTTTCGCTGGACTACAAAATAACATAAACTAAACAAATCAACATGCAAAAGTAAACTAACGTTAATCCTATTACAAAGTAATATAAACATAAACTAATCTAAGGTGAGTCCAACCTATACTTGATCTTCAACACCTATTAAAAATTGATGTGCTCTAAATTATACATAGAAAACTATCAAAAGCACATCGATTATTTTTTAATATCTTCCTTAAAATGATGAAAATAAACTTAAAAATATTAAATTATGTTCTCAGGTGTTTAAAATGCCAAGATGGACAAAAGAAGCACACTTAGCAAGAATTTGAAGAAAACCAAGTGTCAAAGTCCAAGAATGGGGCCGTTCCTTATTAAGCACGCCCCCATGACCAGCCTGAAACACACCCTCATACTTAAATTAACACACCTTCATGATTGGAAATTTGACAGGACAAAAAGTAACATCACTCGAAAATTAGTCGCGGGCCGAGATGCACCCTAATCATAAGGTCGTGACCCATCAAGCAGGGTCGTGTCTAACACACCCTGCACGTATGAACCGACCAACTTTTGTAAGAATTGTACTAGCATGGGTCATGAATTTTAGGCATAGACCCATGCTTAAACACTGTAGAAAGCCTATAAATAGAGGCCTAAGTCCATCATTTGGGAACGCTTTTGGTGGAGGGTTACACTATTGATTTCTCTCAGGAATCAAAACTTAAAGAACCTTGGGAGGCTCGGGAGGTGCATACTACACTTGGAAGAAGCTCGGGATTTTCTAAACATCATCTATTATGGATCACCGGTTTGATTGTTTTATTTCACCAATGATTTCATATCTATCTTTTATGTTGATTGTTGTTATGTTCAAGCTCATTATGAGCTAAACTCTCATTATAATCCTAATTGAGTGAAACACTTGTACTTTATGATGAACTAATAGTGTGATTTATATTATATTGATGTTATGGTAATCTTGGGTAAACTTTTGACTGGTAGCATCTAC
>BJCO01373118.1:0-12094 GCA_018326465.1 Flaveria floridana | reverse complement strand
CTTGAACCTTTAATGATTCAGAACTATGTCTAACAACTGTAAACCTATATAACATGTTCATATATGCGTGTAACAATAAATAATATTAATAGATATAACATTAAACAACCAATAAACATTCACAGAAGAGTTTTTCATTACATAGATTCAACATTACATATGTGTTACAAGATGAAAGTCTATTACATTGAAGCTCACTAGACTAGAATTGGGGACATGTGTACCAACAACGCTCAAACATAATTACTGATTTAAACTTGTAAACTCACCAAACTTGTGTTGACACACTTTAGCATGTCTTCTCAGGTTATTGGCATGCTTAAGGCTAGGGTTGCATATCTGAGGCTCATGCATCATCTTTATCATTTGAAAACAAGTTCATTTACATTTACTACTTTCATTAGGCGCCTTGTTTTGCGCATTTATTACTCATGGTTTTACAAACGTTTACGCTTCGCATTGATTACTTTGAAAACTGTGTATGTTTCTGATTTAAGGTCAAACGCTTATTTTAAAACACATATAGTGTCATTTAATATGACTATGTGTGAGATCCTGGTCATGCGCCTCGTGGTAGAACCCCGCTGGTGGATTTTGAGGGTGTGACAGATTGGTATCTGAGCCATTAGTTATAGAGAACTAGGATTGCGTTTACATCTAGACTATAGCCTTAGACATACACTACCATTGCACATACCCTTATCTGATTATTGTTTTTCAAGCATACATATCATTTCATGCATGATATTGGATGTATATATAATCATCTATCCCACCCATGTCACTAGCATCACCCCTGATCAACAAGGAGACTGAGGAGCTCGCTCTCATACTTTCTTCATCTACACTAATAGTCTCACCATCGATTCCAAATAAGAATCAGTTGGAGCATGCTGATAACTTCAAATAACATGGAGTGTTGTTTAATATTCGAGTCAGGGGGGATACACAACACTGGAAATGTTTACCCGACATGATTGCCCGCCGAATTTAGGAAGAGCGCGCACCTCTTCCCCCTTACTGCTAATATAACTGATTGTACTCCTGCATCATCACTTATATCTCATCTTACTAAGTAGTCATTTGCCGCCCTTGTGGCAAGGTTGGATCAAAAGATTCATAATATACGTGAAACACCTAGTGAGATCAATGAGATACAAGAGCATTAGACCACCATTAGTGAATATGTGGAAACACTCACGTAAGGCCTGGTGGAGACTCTCTAGAAACACAATACTTTTGTTTATATTCAAGGAAAACATGAACAAACACAATTCACTATATGGCATAGTCGAGGGAGCACTAGATAAGATTAAAACCCTCGAGCCTACATAACAAGATATGCAACAGAGACTAGTATTATCAAAATTGAGAGTAATTGGGATAGAAGCCTAAGCTATAGTTGCTACTAAATATGAGGAAGATCTAGAGGATGAGTATTGTACTTAGAATTAAGACTAAAAGATAGAAAAGGAATTCTAGAACATTAAGATGGTAGCACCTCAGATTTAAGCAAGGGTGATTATCATTGATCCTAAAACCATTTAACACGCTATGAGGTTATCTCATAAGCTCACTAATATAGTTGTGGTGTAGAGCACTCTAACTAAGCGTGACATTGTTGATGGTTCATTTGATAGAAAACGAGAATAGGATGACACGTAGAGTAAGTAATTCACCATCATGGCAAGCGTCATTATAATTGTTGCCAAAGATGTGGTACAAGGATGGGCAAATCAAGAGAGATTACCCTTAACTGAAAAATAACAATAAGGACAGTAATAATGGAAATAAACAATGGATAGAGTGCTAATGGTCAAGCCTTCGTGATTAGGTCTAGTAAGACAAGAAATGACTAGAATTCGATTACCGTTTAGCAAATTTCCATATATAACTTCAATTGAAATGGAACCTAGTTACACCATACAGTTAGCTAATGGTAAAGTAATTGAAGCCACTTACATTCTGAAGGGATGCGTATTGGGATCGTCTGGACATAAGACAGATATAGATCTTATGCCTATTACGCTTTATAGTTCAATATGGTTGTTGGCATGGATTAGTATTCCAAGGACTAAGTTGAATTTATCTGTCGCTAATGGTCGTTTGCATACCACTTTATGGTGGTGAAGTCTTATCTAAATAGGGTGAGAAGAGTGTTCAGTCTCACGCACCATATCTTGTGAAGGCCTAGGAGTACTTAATCAAGGGTCATACTGCCATTTTAGCTACAATCACCAAAAAAGCAACTGAGGAAAAGAGGGCCAAATAGATCCCTATCATTCTTTACCTTCCCAATGTTTTCCCAAAAGATTTACCTGGTTTTCCCCACACAGATAGATCGAGTTTCAGATCAATTTCACATGAAGTCTCACCTATTTCTAGAGCACCTTACAGATTAGCTCTGAATGAACTACCAGAACTATCTACGTAACTGCATGAGCTGTCGGATAAAGGATTCATCTGACCGAGCTTATCACCATGGGGAGCTCTAGTCCTATTTGTCAAGAAAAAGGATAGAACTTTTTGGGTATCGATTATCGTGAGCTTATCAGAGTAACAATTAAGAACCATTATTCTCTTCCACGCATCGGCGAT
The DNA here is from genome assembly GCA_018326465.1 of Flaveria floridana. NCBI lineage: Eukaryota > Viridiplantae > Streptophyta > Magnoliopsida > Asterales > Asteraceae > Flaveria > Flaveria floridana. Next base: position 9,496 of record BJCO01373118.1, on the reverse strand, counting down.
TTGATTCACCAGATTTAAGGGTCGAGTCCTATCCCAAGATAAACTTGAGATCGAGAGATTATCAGCTGAGGGTCCGAGAGGAGTACATATCTAGGATAGCATTCAAATCTTGATACGATCACTATGAGTTTTTGGTTATACCATTTGGACTAATCAACACATTATGGATTTCATGGTTCTCATGAATCGAGTGCGTAAACCCCATCTGGACAAGTCTATGAATGTTTCTGCTAATGACATTCTAGCATATACAAAGAATAAGGGGGAGGATGAGGAACATGAGTTTGGAACTACTAAAAAACGACAACTTTATGCCAAGTTTTTGAAGTGTGACTTCTGAATGAAGTCTAAATTTTAGGTCTTGTGGTCAATGAGCAGGGAATGCCTATTGACCAGTCAAGAATAGAAGCCACCAAGAAATGGGGTACAGCTAAGACTCCGACTAAGGTACAACAGTTTCTTGGTTTGGCTGGTTATTACCGACGAGTCATCAAGGGGTTTTTGAAGACCATACAACCTATGATGGTATTAATTTATAAAGGCACCACATACGATTGGGTTGACAAGCAAGAGTCCGCATTTTAGGTTATGAAACAAAAACTCTATACTGTACCGATACTATCGCTAGCGGAGGGAAACAAATGATTTTATGGTATATTATGATGCTTCCGTCCAATGTTTTGTTTGTGTGTTGATGCAATATGAGAAGGTTATCGAATGTGCTTCATGTCAGTTGAAAGTTCATAAGAATAACTACATGATACGCAACTTAAAGTTAGAGTCATTAATTTGCATATAAGATATAGAGGTATTACTTGTATGGTACCAAATGTATCACTACACCGATCATAAGAGCCTTTAGTATATCTTTGAACAGAAGAAGCTAAACATGAGATAGTGTCGTTCTGTTAACTAGTTAAACGATTATGACAATGTGATGAAGTACTATCCGGTAAGGCCAATGTGGTAGCTGACACCCTAAGTCAAAAGTAAACACCTAAACCAAACTGAGTGCAAGCAATAAAGCTTACTATTCACAACAGAGTCACTAATCAAATCCTTAATGCTCAACTTGAGGCTTTAAAGGATGAGAATCTGAAGGCAAAGTCCATGGGAGTCATGGAAAAGTAACCAGTGACAAAATCTAAAGGAATTTGCTAGTTTCGGGAACGAATATGGATTTTTCTATACGTGAATTTACGAGCTGGTAATAGATGAAATTCATAAGACTCGATATTCCATTCATTGAGGTTCAGGTAAGACGTACCATGATTTGAAAGTTCTTTATCAGTGGCAGAATGTGAAATTTGATATTTCCATGCATGTAAGAAAGTGTTTAACTTGTTCAAAAGTTAAGGTGGAATATCAAGGACCGTCTAGTTTACCTCATCGGCCATAAATTCTAGAATGGAAGTGGCGGTAGATCTTAATGGATTTCATTGTGAAGTCATATTGAACTCCCAACGGATGCAATACCATGTCTGTAATAGTAGATAGCTTGGCAAAATCCGTATACTTCCTGGAAATTAGAGAGATTGGTTGAATTGAGATGTTAACCCACTCCTATCTAAGAGAAAAAGTCTCTCGACATGAGGTCCCAGTTTTTCTTCATCTCCAACCATGATACTCGATTCATTTCCTATTTATAGAGGTCATTGCAAAGTTAATTGAGAATGCATTTAGATAGGCGCATAACGTATTATCTACAAACCGATGGTTAGAGTGAGCGTACGATTCAGACTCCGGAAGACAGCTGTGAGCATGTGCTATTGATTTCAACAGTAGTTGGGAAACTCACCCACCTTTAATTTAGGTTCCCTACGATAACAGTTACCACACGGTGATCAAGGCCACATTGTTAAGACACTCTATGGAAGTAAGTGCCAATCATCTATCTATTATGCAGAAGTTGATAGAAAGTCAACTTACTAGTCTTGAGCTTGTACATGAGACAACTAAGAGGATTGCACAAATCGCAACCACTACGCAGTAGCACATGACTGACAAATTATTTACATGGGCTAATGCCAAAACCTATTTAATATCAAATCGATAACAATGTACTTTTAAAAGTGTCACCTTGGAAAAGTGCAATTCTTTTAGAAAGACGAGGAAAATTAAACCCGCACTACGTTAGAACTTTTGAGATTATCAAAAGGGTTAGTCCAGTAGATTAACAACTCAATTTTCCTAGAGAACTCAGTGGAGTACATAACGTGTTACATGTTTCAAACTAGAAGAAATATCTGTCTGTTGAGACACTCGCCATTCCATTGGATGAGATTCATGTGAATGAGCAACTGTGTTTGGTTGAGGAACTAGTTGAAATCATGGACCAAGTGGTCAAAAACACTCAAGCATAATTGTACCTCCATCGTTAAAGTTAGTTTGAACTCTAAACGTTTAATAGAGTTAACTGGGAACACAAGAAACATATAAAAGCCAAATAACAAGAGTTATTCAAAGATACCCCGTTAAGCGCCAAGGTTACTAGTTGAGAACTTCGAGGCGAAATTTCATCAACAAGGGGATGATGTGACAACCAGGAAATTTTCGTCCGTCATTTATTGGAGTGAAATTTCGGGATGAAAATTCTTTCAACAAGAGGATGATTTGACACCCGATATTTTCAGGTCACTTTTTCATCAACACGAACATAGTTTTCTAATCATACATTTAGGCATTTAATATTTTTTACTTAAATACGTCATTTACTGCACAAATATTCACGAACTTTTCACGTAACGGTAATCAGAAGAATTGCCCAATCGTACATGCGTCTGTCCCCGTACGTTAATGATTTGTAGAAATGGTTTTCAAACAATCATAATTGGTGTAAAATTACGTGTTGCATGATTATGTGATTAATTATGTAGTCTGGTTGTGAAAATTGAGAATTTTCTTGTATTTATGCGTTTTCACGTATTTCGGCTTTTAATGCATAAGTATTATACAAATCCCTTTGAACTACCAAAATGAATATTATTTCATGAAATTAATGTTTGTTTGATGTTATGTGACCATTTGGTGGTTTCAATGTAGAAAAAGTTCAATCGCCCAATGTTAAAATGATTTTTATAAAAGACAGCGACCTTTCTTGTAAAAAAAATTAAAAGCCAAACCCCCACCACTTTACCCTAATTCGGCTGCCCCCATCTCCCCATCCTCTCCCTATTTCGAACACACACACACACACACTTTGATTTCTCTTGCAATTGATGACGATTATGGATTGTTCTAACATCAAAAACGTGTTAGCTTGCATCTATATATCATTATAAGTAAGTTTTATGTCAGATTTCATATTCTTTGATTATCATGATGAACATGAACCCTCATTATCCAAACACGAATCAAAACTTGAAATTGGTTGAAATCGATGATTGATTATATGTTAGTATTAATGTTTGTACGGATTGGTTTTGTTAAATTGTATTGTTTTGATGAAAACCCGAGACTTACTTATAATGGTAACTTTAATTTGGGTCTTTTGTAGAAATTATATAATATTGATGAAATTGAATTGAATTGATGGTTCTAGGATGTTAGTTGATGCTAATGGATGAAAAGTTATGTTTTGAACTTTGGATTTTGCCTCGGTTTTCGGTTTCTTTCCGTTAAAGAATTTTTTTTGGGTAGGTTAGTTCATAGAAGGTGATTTATGCATGTTTGATTAGTTATGATGATTGTTATATGATGTTTAAAAGCTAAGAATATATTAGGAATAACTTAATGGTGAAAAACGCATCGTATGAGCATGCTTGCTGTATATGAAAACTTTTGAGACACGATGTGTTGTGTGATTAGTATGTTATGTGTGGAACATGTTATGGTGATGGGATTGATGTTGGAATGATCATAGCAGAATATGAGGAGACTTTGGGTGAATTTGTCAAACTTGTGTTCTTATGTTTTTATATTAGGAAACTTTGGGCATGATGAAGAATCTAGGTATTGTTAACATGTTGTGGATAATTGTGGAATGTGTTACGTGTATATTAACATGTTTGTTACGATAAGCTTGATGATTTTGAAAATGGGTTACACATGTGTAATGATGTCATACTTTCCAAAAATAGATTTCCGACATGAAAGTTTATGTGAATCATTATGTGAGCTATTTGAGCATGAATAAACATGTTTTAACTTATTTGTGTCACCAACAGGTCGTCGGGTCAGTATGGTCAACTTTAGTCAACAAAAGTCAACTTGATTAAACATGTCAAACATTTCTCGAACACGGTAACAGTTACGTAGTTTGGATACTATGGATTTTATCTTGACCATTATGTTCACATACTCATGAACCTACATTTGTTAGGTAACGATTAGTATTTGGCTTTTCCACTTCATGTTTTTCATACGCATCTAAGGTGAGTATTCACGACCTTACTTTTACTTACTTTCTTTTTCAGGGGAGAAGCATAAAAACTATTTCTATTTACTGGTTTTAGTATTATTGGTTTATCGCTTGTTACTGCAGTGCAAACATTATCACGCAAGTCCTTACACATTTGAACCGTTAATAACATGATAGCGAGGTAATTTTGGCTAGTACTACTGGGTTTGACAAACCCCACCCGCGTTAGTCGTGCTAACTCGACTGAAGGTCGAATGGGTTTTTAATTGAACTAGACACTTGCCATTGTTCTGTGGTAACACTGGTGGAAGGCAAAACAACTCATAAATTGTCAGCTTCGATTTGAAATGCTAAGTAACTCGATATATAGGGTAGCTACATATGGTATACCTTTGTTTACTTTTACCAAGCAAATGCTTAAACATATTTACTAATTTAAACCTGTGAACACACCAAAATTATGTTAACACACTTTAGCATATCTTCTCAGGTTGTTGGCATGCTTAAGACTAGGGTTGTATATCTGAGGCTCAGCCATCATCGTTATCATTTGAAAGCAAGTTCATTTACTTTTACTATTTTCATTGGGCACCTTGTTTTTTATTGTATTTATTACTCATGGTTTTACAAACGTTTACGCTTCCACATTGATTACTTTGAAAATTGTGTTTTATTCTGATTTAAGGTCAAATGCTTATTTTAAAATGTATATAGTGTCGTTTGATATGACTGTGTCTGAGATCATGGTTTATCACGCACTTTGTGATAGAACCCCGCTGGTGGATTTTGAGGGTGTGATAGGGAGCATCAGTATTGTTCATAAAAAAGAAAAATAGTTCAATGCGTATGTGTATTGATTATTAAGAATTAAACAACTTAACTGTCAAGAACAAGTATCCTTTTCCAAGAATAGGTGATTTATTAAACCTAATTTTTTTAAGGTCCTAGAGATTCTGTTTATGATCCGTTCGAAGCTACCGATAGAAACAAAGGGATTGGCTAGATGAGTTGGCGAACTAATGTTAAAGTTCAATGTCTGTATCACTCATCCATTATATCATGAAGTACTTCTTGTAGGAACTGATACTTTTATTTGGTTTCTTGTAATCATAATAAAACTTGAAATATACTTGTTCAAAAATATGCATATTCAAATACTAGCTAGACATACAAATACTGGTGTGACAGAGAAGGGTTTTGTCTTCCGGCCGGGACCATCATTAATCCCTATATATATAAGCCCTTACTGGCGATCCAATGATTTCTAGCAATAGGAGATCGTACACTCCTTGTCTAGATCCAAGCCATGTAATATATACTAAAATATATTTATAATATCATGAGCAATGAAATAAACTATTATTTCGTAATGTTGTCCGAGTGTGAGCGAGACAAGACACTACTGGAAGACTTGTTGTCACCCTAAGACTTCCATCTACTTATATCGTTTTCTATTTTTTTTAATATATATTGTAACATTCGGAAATTTTGTCAAAGATAAAATAAAGCAAAAAAATAAGAAAAGGGAAAAGAAAAGTATCTTGTAAGAAGTAAAAATAAACATAAGGAGAGGGGGTAAAAGTGTACAAGATACAAAACTTGTTATTATTATGTTTAAAAGGTGGCATGGCCGCCCATAACACTTATACCAACTGCAGTCGACCTTTTAGAGAGAGAGAGAGAGCATGAAGATCTTCGGTTTTAGAGTGAGAGAGAAGGTAAACCCAGCCAAGGTAAACAAATTTAGCATAATTAGTTCGGTTTTTATAGATTTTTGGCCATGAAACCGGTTTCTACATGTTCTTATGTGTTTATATGTGTTCGGATATGCATTTTTGGACATGTTTAGGTGTTAGAGTTCTTTAAAAAGTTCAAGTTGAAGGAGTTGAGCATTTAGCAACTAAGGTGAGTTTCTAGACCCCATGTTTTACAAGTTTTAAAAGTTTTCGGGGCTGAAAATATATTAAAATGATTTTATAATTTTTAAGCTTGTGTACCCGTATGTTTTATGTTGTATGATAATGTTCTATGGTTGTTTATGCTATTTTTAAGCTTAGAATAGTTATAACAAGCTTAGAACAAGTTGATATGATGATTGGGACTGAAATAACTTAGGAACATATAAACAGGTTGTTCTTGCGCCTGAAAATGCCTTAGAAAGATTTAAGTGTTACTCATGCGTCCAAACAGGGCCCATGCGGCTAGCCTTTTTCCTTAAAATATAATAAGTAAGGTTATGTGTCCAAACATGGCTCATGCGCCTGAAAATGTGCCTTATAAAGATAAGTATATGATGATGCACCCTAATAGTGCCGATTCGTCCCAATAGTGCCCATGCGCCCAACTTATCCCTTAGGCGCCTAAGTGTAAAGCTCATGCGCTTGAATAGTTCATGCACCCAAGACTTAGTAGGAAAAAGGGTTACGTGTAGGGCAATGCGCCTGAATAGTGCTGATGCGCCTAAGCAGGGCTCATGCGCCTGCATAGTGCTCATGCGCCTACAACACTTAGAAATTTTCTGAATTTTTGGAGAAGACAAGATGATTAGGGTTTGACCCTAGTTTGACTTTAGGGTTTTTAATTATTATTATTATGCATGATTATGAACTGTTCTTATGTTCCATATTAATTATTATTGTGTGACTTTACGTGGTGTGTTATGATCATAAACATAAAGTATTATCATTAATAAAAGTGAAAGATTAATGATGAAGAAAAGTGAAACCTAAATGAAAGAATAAAAGTCTTGCAAGAAAAGGAAAGGAGGTGCACGACCATGTTGTCGTTAGCTCAACTGTATGCGGTTTAGCTAACCCGAAGGATGCATGCAGGGTCAGTCATTGAGACTGACAGGGACCTTGTAGCATACCCTAGGTGACTTGGTCAGCTTAGTGCACAATGTTCGTGGTCTATTTATAGACCACATGCCCAACATCAGCTTCATGCACAATGTTCGGGGTATTGCACATTGATCCGTAAGAAAGTGAAAGATAATGATAAAAGTACCAAATGAACGAATGCGTACAGTAAAGAAATGAAAGAAAGTATTACCTTGATTTATGTATGATGTGTGATCACAAACTAAAATAAAGGACGTATTTTACAGCAAATGATATTTTCATATATCTATACAAGGTATTTTAATACTGAACTTATTCAGCGACGCTAACTTTTATACATTTTCAGTTGGCAGGTAAATATTACTGAGGATGACACGAGGGTGAAGCTACATGGCGGGACAAGACTGACATCCATTCATGTTTTGATAATATTGTTGTTTTGTAATGCATTTAAACAATCTTTTTGTAGTCAATGAACAACGATGTGCTTAACAACAGTAAATATAAATGAAATGAATGGACTTTTGTTACTATAATTTCCCTGCAATGTTTTATGAAATATATACTATTATGTATGTTTAGTGCTATGATTGACCAACTGTGAGGTGACTGGGATTAGGGCCTTACATATATTGTATTTAATTTTATTATAACTATATTTTATTCATTTACGGTTTATTGTCTTTTGTTATATTTATGTTTATTTAAATTTAAGAAATAAATTTATTATAAAATAAAATTTCTTAATATATAATATCTTTTCTAATTTGATTATTTCCAAATAATGAAATTTTAAAAATGAATAAGAAACAATAACATGATTAATATTACCATCTGACCGTCATTTAAGCATGATTACATATATTGGAACCCGTCGCTGAACCGTTAATCTCTAATCCATCCAAAAGTCCAGTAGATGTCTATTAGATATAAATTATACATGGTCACATCTATGATGGACATTTGTCGTTAATCACTTCCCCTAGCAAGTTTGTGAAAGAAATAATCGTTTGTGAAAAATATTTCATTAGGTAGTGTTTGGTATATATAAATAAGAGGCAGAATAAATGAATAAAAGAATAAAAAATAGGGTGTTTGATTGGTTAATATTATGATATTATCTTTTACACAATGAATCACATTTCCTGTAAACATTTCAAATTATTCATCCGCACCCATTGTTTTACGAGTGTTAAAAACTATCCGAATCTGAGAATCCGATACGAAAATCTGAATCCAAAAATATCCGGATTTCGGATATCCGAAAATTCGGATTCGAATTAGGATAATGATATCCGAAAGTTTCAGATATTCGGATATCCGATTATCCAAAAACTAGAAATAATTTTTTTTAAAATTATAAACATATTTTTATTTTAGGTTGAGAATTTTAGTGTCAATTGAGACTTTTATGATATGAGTTGGTTTTTTATATTATTTTGTTATAACATATGTGTAATTATTATAAAAATCAATATCTTATTCTTAGTTATTCTCCATCGTAACAATTTGTTCATCATACGTATATCGTACATTAATTTTGTTCCTTACGCATAAGGAACATACGTATACGTACCAAGCCATTTCATTATGTATATGCTTACATATACGGGCCATATTTATACGTCCAAGCTCTCCATTTGCTACGTATATATCCTTTAAATTTCAAACTTACGTATATGGAACATATATATTCTACATTTTGTTTAAAAAATTAGGAGATTTGAAGAGATATTTGGGGATTATGAAAGAGAGAAATTTTTAGAAGATTTGGTAATAATTGATTATTTGAAGTTAAAATTAAGAATATGATTCTCCTATTATGCATTTCTCCACTTAACCAGGTAAGATTTAGTTAACAAAATTTACAAAAATATTATACTAATTTATCGCTATTGATCAATTTGTTTAATGGTTAAGATTTGGTTTATTTGGTTTTCATTTTATTTAAAGGGGTTTTTATTAGATCATCCTACTATTTATACTATATTAATAAGCATTTGGCGAGCGCAATAATGTCTTTTCACCCAAAACTCTTAAAATTAAGAGATGTATAAGATTATAAGCATAATGTACAATTACTAAAGCATAGTACATTCTCAAGACCCTAAAATTTGAATTCTCGCTCATTAATACCCACCCGTGCCTTTTTCTCTTCCTTCCCCCCTTTGGAAAAGAGAGAAAGAAAGTAGCTGGAGATAGAGAAGGCGATGATGAACTAGGGTTCCAGCCGACCACCCTCACCCGACTTTAGGAGTTAGCGTCGGAGAGGAGCAGCGTAGAAGAAGAAGTTCAC
>BJCO01373072.1:0-11667 GCA_018326465.1 Flaveria floridana | reverse complement strand
AGTTACAGTGAAAAAGGGTCATCACAGTTGGCTTATCTTGTAAAAAATTGGGAATATAAACAAGAAAATGCTGTGAGACTTCTAAGGGAAGAGCTTGAAAATTTAAGCAAACAACAACGTCAAGTTGAACTCAAGAAGTTAGAAATATATGAACAACATCGTTTTGAAGATGAAAACTATGGAGGTGATAAACGTCCTGTTTCTGTGTTGGATGAAGTTTATGAAATATTTCAAGATGTCCCTAGAAAACGAAATGAGGTTATTGTTGAAAACAAACAATTAGAAATAGACGCCGAGTATGATACAGTTGCATATTGGAAGCAACAGGCTTTGCATTTGGGAAAATTGTTGGAAGAAAGTGTTCAAAGAGAGCAGATACTTTTGGAGAAACTGGAGGAAAGCATTGAAAATCTTGAAAAACAATCTTCCCCTGTAGAAGAACTTTCCCAGATTTTGAAAAGAGCCGATAACTTTTTACATTTTGTTCTTCAAAATGCACCTGTTGTTATTGGCCATCAGGTAATTATATTTTTTGCAAGTAGTTCTCTTTTGTGTTGTTTCTTTTGAAGTTTCCATCAGGTAATTATATTTTTTGCAAGTAGTTCTCTTTTGTGTTGTTTCTTTTGAAGTTTTAGTTTTACTTTCTTTCTCTTGAAGATTTTCCCAACAATGGTTAAATTTTCATCTATTTTATAATTTTAGGATAAAGAGTTGCGGTATCGCTTCATCTATAATCATTTCCCAAGTTTACGAGAGGAGGTAATATGATACACTTTTAGATAACACATGTCATTTGTTTTCAAACCATGTCATTTCTTTTTATTTTACAATATTTTTTATCTTATGGCCAGGATATTATCGGAAAAACGGACGTAGAGATATTCAAAGGTGGCGGTGTAAAAGAATCCCAAGACTTTAAAAGAGAAGTTCTGGAGAGAGGGTTACCAGCAAAGAGAGAAATTACTTTTGAGACCGAGTTATTTGGAGCCAAAACATTCTTAATATATGTTGAACCCGTGTTCAGCAAAGATGGGGAGAAAATTGGTGTTAATTACATGGGCATGGAAATCACTGATCAGGTGAGAAAATGTGTGCAAGTTATATACATGGAATTATGCTAGTTGCCCCTTAATTTGACATGCTTCATGTATCAATTTCTGAGTTGTAAGACGGTTTGTTTGATTGTCAAAAGTAAACAGAATCATACTATAATTTTATAGTGAAGTTCTTCTTAAGTTTTAAAGTAGTTTGTTTGGATGTTTAAAGTAGCTACAAGTGGACTATACTCTTCTATTTAAGTTCTTTTTAGGCTATCAAATTTATTCTTCGAGTATAAGACTTACGTTAGTGATGTAGTTGGTCATAAGTTTTAAAATAATTTATTCTTCCGAGTATCAAATTTAGGCTATCAAATTTATTCTTCGAGTATAAGACTTATGTTTAAGTTTTAAAGTAGTTTGTTTGTATTTTAAAATAATTTATTTTTTTATCATGTTACAGGTGGGTGATGTAAGTTGGTCACAAGTTTTTTTGTATTTTAAAGTAATTTATTTTTTTTATCATGTTACAGGTGAAAAAGAGAGAAAAGATGGTAAAACTAAGGGAAGAAATAGCTGTGCAGAAGGCCAAAGAGACAGAACTTAATAAAACTATTCATATTACAGGTTGGTAAGCTTCCTTTGCTTCAACCTCATTGTTGTTTTTGGTAATCTTCGTGACATATTTTTTTTTTATATATTTATTTAAAACTTTAATAATCTTTCTTAGTTTTAAATTTTTTATCTTTATTCTATTGAGGTTTTAATGAGTTTTTATTATGTATAATTTATGTTATTTGTACCCAGAAAGTTCAGCAAGTTCTTTCAAATAACGTATAAAGTAAACATTGGTTTCTATATACAAAAAAAAGTCATCCCATTCCTATAGGCCAACCAAACATGATAATGAGAAATGATAATCCATTCTACTACCTTGCTTGTTCCATTACATCGTACATTTCGTTCCTCGTTCATTCTTTCCATACCAACCAACCAAACATATGTATAAGTTCATAAGATCTTTAAAGGTGTTCAAAATACTATAACCAAAATCAACTTGGTGCAGAGGAAACGATGAGAGCAAAACAAATGCTAGCAACCATGTCACATGAGATAAGATCTCCATTATCAGGGGTCGTTAGCATGGCAGAAATTCTATCAACAACAAAACTTGATAAAGATCAGAAACAACTTTTGAGTGTCATGTTGTCTTCTGGTGATCTAGTCCTTCAACTTATTAATGACATCCTCGATCTTTCCAAAGTTGAGTCAGGTAAAGTCTGATCCTTTATAAATTGGTATTTCATAATCGCTATTTCTTTATTTAATGTTAAGGGATTGTTATCAGGAGTTATGAGGTTGGAGGCCACAAAATTTAGGCCAAGAGAGGTAATTAAGCATGTACTACAAACTGCTGCAGCATCATTAAAAAAGATGCTAATTTTGGAAGGACATGTGGCAGATGATGTCCCAGTGGAGGTTAGATTTTCAATACTAATAAATATTTTTGTACAAATATCTACCTGGAATATGGAAATAGTTTCTTCAAAGTGTTTATTACTTGTATTTTAAGCATGTATATTGAAAAGAAATATTTATGACTAATTTCTAGGTTATTGGTGATGTTTTACGGATTAGACAAATTCTCACCAACTTGATCAGGTATGACATCAACATTGTAAGCTATTGATTTATGATTTTATATTAAAATCTTTAAAAAATCTTTATTAATCACAAAATTTGGAGGTTACCTAATTTGTCTTACATCACTTTCTGTAGCAATGCTATCAAGTTTACCCACCAAGGAAAGGTTCAGATTAATCTTTATGTAATAGCAAACCCATATCCTGAATGCCACTTGGAACCTAAGATAAATGAAGATGACTCGGCAACAAATGGACTCGAGGATAATGAATCTCATTCAAACGAAAGTGTTGTGTGGATTCGTTGTGATGTTAAGGATACAGGGATAGGAATACCTGGTACCTTTCAAAATTTTTATTTTACTCATGTTGGTGACTATTTTAGCTGTTCAGCTTATTAAGTTGGCTTTTTTATTACTATGATGTCAGAATCTGCTTTGCCAAATTTATTCAAGAAATACATGCAAGCTGGTGCAGATACAGCTCGGAAATATGGTGGGACTGGATTAGGTTTAGCAATCTGCAAACAACTGGTAATGTTTTATTGGTTGGATTTTTTTGTGTGTAACTGAATAAAATGGGAGCTTAATTGCCGATTCAGTCGGCGTTTGCCTGTTTATTGCCATCTGAATAATCAAAATTGAATAATGAGTGTTAGGAAAATTCTAAGTATTTTGAAAAATAATAGATAAAATGACAAATAATGACCCCTACATTGAAATGAGTGAGTCTCTCAAATTGGATAAAAACAATAGGTATATACACTTTTATTTTACCATTAATGATAAGTTTTAATACAACTAAGGGTGGATTGTGTTTGGGTTATGGATGTGCACCCCTATAAACATTTGCTTGTATAATCTATTATATCGCTTTAAACAATAATTCTTGTAATAATTATAATACATACATGAATTGCATTTTAGTAGTAGGAGGATAAATAAACAAACAAACAAACAAACATACCCAGTGTGTCCCGCTGAAGAGCAGGGTCTGGGAGGGGTATGTGGTGGCAAGTCTTTCCCGCTTCCGAAGAGACCCCCGACTCGTTAACAAAGGCGGTAACCATAACAAATCATAATAATCATAATACATATCATTCAACACATGGGTAAATATCGCATCACATGCAGAGTTAGATAGGAGGATAAATAACACTTGCTAATTGTCCAAAGTTGATTATTTGATCCAGACATGTAAACACAATTATAGAGAATAATATCCAAAACACAAATCCAACCACACCTCAAATGTGTGAAAATGAACTTGATTTTAAACTCATAAACCGTCATCATGGTTCTTGCTGATTTACCACAGGCTGAACTAATGGGAGGACATCTCACAGTATCAAGCAAAGAACATTGTGGGTCTACTTTCACATTTGTTCTACCTCATAAAGTTTCACAGGCGTGTGACAGCTCAGATGATACAGATGGATTTGATGATATGGCTGACAACGAGTCATCAGATGATGACATCAGCTGTGGCTTCTTTCAGTTCCAGCCACACACTTTAGGCTCTCTTTTTACCTCTAATGGCTCTGCCATTGAACATAAAGTAAACACTAAAGAGGTCAGCTTAATCGATGATGAATTTTTTTCTTTTGATACCTCATCAGAACCCGAAAGTTTTTCAAAGTGTACCTCGGATGAACAAAGTTCTAGAAACATTCAACATATTCCCAAATCAGAAAGGAAACCTAAAATTCTTCTTGTTGAAGATCATGTGGTGAATGTGATGGTGGCACGTAGGATGATGAGGCAGTTGAATCAAGATATGGATGTTGTGAATAATGGAGCTGAAGCCGTACGTGCTGTTCATCGATGTAATTATGATCTCATTCTTATGGTATTTTCCTCATCTCAATAAAGTTCATATACATATAATAGCAATATACTCTAGTCAATTTTATATACATATAATAGCAATAGTATTTATACATTTTTTAATAAATTTTGGTTATTATAAGTTTATTTTCAATAAGTTTTGATGATTATAAGTTTTGCAACAACCTGATTTAGGAGTTAAAGTTTCTTTTGTCTTTATCCCTAATAATTAAAGTTTATTTTTGCCTCTGTCTGGTTACTTCCTTACTTCCTTCATGCCTAGATTATTAACCTTCTCTTATGATTTTCCCAAAAGAGTTTTTCATGTAGAAATTGGATGTTATAATTCACTCATTTTCTTGTTTTACCCTTATAAATCTTCCAGAGTTTTTAAAGTTTAACGGTTGGCCTTCTGCTAGTTAACAGTTGCAATAAATGCACAAACCTTAAATTATGTGTTTGTTGTTTGTGGATTATTGTAACAGGGACAAAGAGGCTGACATTTCTTACACTGTAATTACTAAATTAAGCGATTTAATACTTATAATTATCAAAACCAATTGAAAAGTATAAATACCAAACTGTCCAAATGTGAGCTGATCTATGACATTTATCAATTTATACATATTACTAAGTTAAAATCTATTGTCTTTGTTGACTTTGGAAATTGCAGGATGTATGCATGCCTGTTATGGATGGCCTTCAAGCTACTAAACTAATTCGTTCATTTGAGAAAACGGGTAACTGGGATGAAGCAAGAAAGGCAGGAATTGAGCTGGAAGACTCATCTTCATATGATCAGATAGCGGAAGGGCCCAGAAAAAGAATTCCCATCATTGCAGTAAGTACTGTGAATTTAGATTCTCTATATTTAAGTTTTAACCACCGAAAATGGCAATAGGGGTAATTTACTTAATCTCATGCATTACTACTACTCAATTACATCCTATAAAAACAACAACCCTAATATAGATCTTAGAGTTAAATGTCTAAACATGCCCTTCCTTCATGGTATCGCACCATTGTATATCTTGTACATCACTGCATTGTAACACTGACTAGGGTCAAATAGGTCATTTTAGCTCTAATAAACAAACAAACAACAAACATAGCTAGTAGATTCCACTCAACAGGAGACCCTCGGCTCAACAAAAACATCTTTTTATATCTTATTATTGTTAATTATTATTATTGTTTTACACAGAGCAACAATTATGAGAACATGCGTTATTAGCCACATAATATAGTAAGATAAAAGTACATTTGTCACGCAGCAGAAAATTGATAATAGATTATAGGTCATTTTAGCTCTAATACTTTTCAAAAAGTTCTCTCATTATAGATTTTAGGTCTTTTCAGTGTTTAGTAAATTTTATAGATCTGGTATAAAAAAGTTTCTAGATTTACACCATGGTTATACTTTTATTAGAACTGTAATTGTTACTGTATAAAGTTTGGGGTATGCACATGAATGCTTAAATATGTGCAGGTGGGGTGGGTTGAGTAACGGGTCAAAACGGGTAAATCTTTTGTACAAGTTTGATCCTAAACACATTTTGTTCAAAATCCCTATAAATATCTTATAACTAACTAGTGTGTCAAACATGTTTACAAAAAAACTAGCATTACAATAAAAATCTAATTTTTTCAATAAAAATGAGTTAGACGGTTCTATGCATTATAACTACATTTTGGGCAACTTTCAGCACACTTGGCATGTTTAACCCGTTGACTAACGAAACTTGGTGATGTTTACCAGATGACTGCAAATGCAATGTCGGAAAGTGCAGAAGAGTGCTTCGAGAACGGTATGGATTCATTTATAACAAAGCCTGTTACTCTTCAAAGTTTAAAACAATGTCTTGAACAGTATGTGGAGTGATATAGCATCACCCTGTAAATATATGTGTGTATGTATAGAAATGTGAATGCGAGTTAGGAAAGTTTTGTAATCTATGCTTGGTCTTTTTCTCGTCCTCTTGCTTTCTCGATCTGAGTTTATCTTCGTTAAGTAAACGAGTATTATTTTCTAGAGGGTTGAATATAGGGGACATGTTATTGTAAAAGTTTTTATTTTTAGCTTAGCAAAATAAGCAGGCCAGTTTTTTTGGTTATGGTTCGACCTCTGAGGACGCGCTAAATACCATTCAAGCAAGATATTTGTGGTTATACTAGCTTGAGCTAGTTGCTAAATGATTAAAAGACTTGAAGAATTTTTGGATTAGATTTTCTTTTTGTATAACACATTGCTATTCTTGTTAGAAATAACATGTATTCTTTTAGTTTAATGGTGAACTAGTTGATATGTCAATGTTCTCTTATCATATGAGACTTGTGCTGCGCTTTCGGTCCTTTATACATTTTGGGTGCTTCTGCCTGCTATGGTAACTCCTCGGTTTTCAGTTATAACATCTAAGTTTGCACTTAAAGTTTTGGTCGTTGGTGTTAGAGCCGTTCTGAGAATTATTGATGAGTGACATTTCTGGTGATTTAAACAATGTAGTCTCTACTTCATCTATATATCATTAGTCATGAAACTTGTAATCTATTGAGCTCCTATACAACTGAGTGAACGCATATATTAACCTACACTATAAGCAAAATATATACAGATATCCTAAAGCTATAAGATTGGATCTTTTTCTAACATACCCCCATGTTCCGAGCAAAAGGTTAACGAACCTAATGTTGAGATGGCAAACACTTGGTGAAAATGTCGAGCAAACGGATAAGTTGGCAGTGTAACACTTAGACATGTTCATGAACACATATTTCTTTACAAAATTGAAATCAATCTCTCATTAGTAAATTGGTGTTGTAGTAAGGTTACATAACCAATGCATATTCAAAAAAAAAAAAAAAAAAAACACATAGGAAGGATAATGTAATTAAGATTGCGAAGCTGTGTTGATTCAATGGCAACAATCTTATGTTTAGCTTCAACACTATAACGAGACAACATCAGGGCGGTTACCAAGCAATACGCAATATCGATCGAAAACCAACCTAGTTAATGGTAACATGAATATAGTAAAGAATAAATTTCAACACATGAAACTCACAAGGATTGTGTATGATAAAACCTTTTTTTTAACAACTGTGGCTATTTCAACATGCGTAAACATGATGAAGTGCGCCAACAAGGCTCCGATAAAGAGTAGAGCCGGTAGGTGAAAGTTTGGATTTGGTGTCGACACAAGTGTTACACGGATTAGGAAGGACATATTAGCACAAACAAGAATATCTTGAGCAGTTGTGGCCCGGAAAAGAAAATGCCATATGTTTGGGTGTCACAAAAATATTTAAAAATAGAAAAAAGCAGTAAGATTGGATATTGAGTACTCAAAAAACTCAAAAGAGTGGTGAGTAAAAGAGGTAGATATAAAAGAACAAGAAGAGTGTTGTAATAACAACACTATTCACATAAAGAAAGAAGATAAATGACATCTTAATGATGATGATGAATTCACGACTAAACAAATAATTGAAACTTTCATTGGTTACAGATCGAAGATGAGGTTAAAGTGTTAAACTATAATATGGGTTAGTGGTGCAAAGTGTATGCTCTTATAAGCTATTTTGGTAGTTATTTTCCGAATAACTTGGTTTTAGAAGCGTTGCAAGCAACGCGGTCATGAGACAAATACCCAAATCTAACTACTTTGGTTGTTAGTTAATCGAAAAACAGTTTTAGAGCTAGTTCGCCTAGTATGGTCAAGGGGCAACAAATAACCAAATTTAACTACTTTTGGTAATTAATTAACAAAAGAGTGAGTTTTTAAAGGAGCACCCTTAGCAGGGTCAAGAGACAACACTTAACTGAATTTAACTACTTGGTAGTTAACTAACTGAATGCAGGTTTTGAACGTAGCACCCACGCCCATCGAGATTTGTGAGTAGGGAAAAAGCCCGGGCTCGCTTACAGAAAGTAGAAATAGAAGCAGATGAGCGCACCGAAGCGCCCCTCCTGAAGGTCTGTACCACCGCTCGCCCCTCCTAAAGTAGTCAAACTTAACTACTTTAGTAGTTAATAAACCTCACGTTTTCTCACTAACCAGATTCACTTACTTTTATAATAAATCAACCATCAACAAACTAGATAATTGTAAGTAGTTTTTCCACCAAAATTCTTGATGTTGCTTCATTGTCAACAAACAAGACAATTTTCCTTTTGACAAAGGTTAAGCAACATAAATAAAAAATCCTACTTATGCTTTATCTTTATCTCATAAAATTAAATTATCAAGGAACAAATTACTTTTAGAAAATGTTATCTAGAGTTCTCCTTAACAATTGGTTCTCTACCCTCCTTCAATGTTTACTCTCTTTGTATCAATAAATAAAAAGAAGAAAGAGGTTTAAATACAAAATGTATTTTAAATACAAAGTGTATTTTTGCTACAAAGTGTGAGAAAACACAATGAGTTAAAAAAAGTCATAAAAATTTATATCTCACAATCTAAATCGAATTTCAAAAAAGTAATTCCGAACTTTTGGTCCCCTAGCCGTCCTCACTAATAAAAAAATAAATGAAAAATAAAAAAAATAAAAAAAAATTAATGTTTTTTAACTATGTCATTTATGAAAGACACAATGACGTCATTGTGTCATTATGAAAGACACAATGACGTCACTGTGTCATTATGAAAGACACAATGACGTCATTGTGTCATATAAAGACACAATGAAATTTTCATTTATTTATTTTTATTTTTTTTCCTGAAAGAAGACGACGAGATGAATAGAGACTCCGAAGTACTTTTTTGAAATTCGATTTAGATTGTGAGATATATTTTTTTGTGATTTTTTAATCTGATTGTGTCTTCTAATACTTTTTAGCAAAAATACATCTTGTAGCTAAAATATACTTTGTAAAATAAGCTCATCCTAAAAAAAAGCCAAATTGACTACCAAAAAGTCCAAACTTTCCAAAATTTCAACCTATTAATTACAACATCTAATACTCTAAGGACGTGTTATGACAATTCATCAAAATACAGGACCTATGGTTGCAAGTTGCGTTTAACTTCAATCTTCATCATTTATTTACACCGTGTTTTTACACAGGCGAAGATCAAGGCAAATCGAATTCTCTCTACACAAGGTTTAAATCTCCCTCATCTCTCTCGATCCGACATGAAGATTCTCAAAATCTACTGTTTGATCATTCAAAACTTCTATTGAATTCTAATTAAGTTTTCATTTCAATTTACACCTGAATTTATATGTTTGATCTCTTTGTTTTCATTGAATCTGTGACAAATACGTGGTTGTTTCATGTTCTTCAGCAGAGTTTTCAATCGGATCGGAAGGCGGACGTGAAGTTTTGGTTGTTGAAGTCGCAGCCATGGTGAGATCCTGGATATCCCCTATTTTTTATGCTAATTATGTTGTCGTAGCGATCAGTGGAGCTAGGGTTTCTATTTTTGGGGATTTGTATCTGTTGATGTATGTGAAATGATCGCTTTTATGTGCATAGAAGGATGTGTGTGTTCGCTAAGTGAGTTTGTGATTTTATGATGGGGAGACATCTGGTGACCTTAGTTAGTTAGTTGAGTGGCATTTAAAGCTAGTGTGTTGAGATCTAGGGTTTCTGCTGTAGGTCACCTGATATGTAGGTGTAGGGAAATGTCAAATTGTCAATGTAATAAGAGTATTAAAGACTAATAAGTTTGTGAAATTACGAATTTGTATTTATTTTTGTTGGTTATGCCGGCACATTGCACCCAATATGTGATGGTCCTGTTTCGTTCTATGCAACATACTTGATTAGTTCTAGTTTTTATTTGGGTTAAATCAAAGATGTCCATGATGACACAGGTAGAATGTGCATCAGCAATGTGTCCTTGATGACACTGGTAGAATGGTTCTTTTGTACTTCTACTCTACAATCATGTAACATAGTTGGTTATTGGAGTTCATGAAATCGTTGCTTTAGTTTATTTTTCATAAAGGTGTATTATCTTCCAAGTTCTTTTTTCATATAAGGTCCATACTCCCACAGTGGTGTGTAATTCACTAGTGGGTTTGGTTTTCCAACTGAAAGTAAATTATATGGGGTACAACAAGCTCAGATACTTGTTTCTTTTGTTTTTCCCAAGCTCTAGAGATATACAGGATGACACAAAGCTTGGCCATTTGGTAATGTTACAATGAACAAAGAAAGGATGCTTCTGTTCTTTTTCCCTTAAGGTTATTTCCCGAGATAACTTATAGCATATTGCTACAATGAAACTGTTCAGTCAGAAAAAACCAGGGAAGGAAGGGACATAGAAAAAATAGAAGTTTTTAAAATAGTGATCCTAGCATGTCATGTTAGGCTGTTAACAGGCTGTCCAGAAATAACTGGACTGATTTCAGTTAACAAAACTACATGAAACCGCCTAAAAATACAGCAGGTGGTGGCTTCTCGGCAGGCGAACAGAGCAGCGAACAGCTATTGTTTTTGGCTCCCTTTGAAGTGGACGAGATTCCACACGCCTAACGTGTTAGACACAGATCCTGAGTATATGTATGCGGTTAACTAGTTATTGGTTGTCTTAATGTTGTTATACATTTTTAATATTGATAAATGATGTGTGTTTATTTATTTTAGAGCAAGGAATTCACCTGAATGCCTTTATTTAAGTGCCTACACTTTTTTTTTGTTATATTCATGAGGTTTAACTCTAAAAGACAAAACTTATGTGCAAGTATTTGAGCTATTTATGCTTCAACTAGTGCTCTAGTTCTGTTCAGATGGATTATGATAGTTCACAAGATTAGTAGGTCTATAGTTAGGTGTCTTTAGGACACTTGTGGTTCATATCTAGTTTAGGAATCAATCACTAGTGGTTTATATCTGTATGTTGATTCAAATTTAACAGATCATGCTAATCTTATTTTTAACGAGTTGGAAGAAGATACTACACTAATACACTTATTTTGAAGCAAGTTTTATACATGCTCTATGGAATTATGGTTTTTCGGTTATCATTGTTTTAGAAGAAAACTATCTTTTCATTTTTATATATACATTTCTCTAATTACCATGTGGATACGGTTATATTTGTTGTTGCAGATTCATTTTGTGCTATTAATAAGTCGACAGGGAAAAGTTAGATTGACAAAGTGGTATTCACCTTATTCTCAAAAAGAGAGAAGTAAGGTATGCAAGATTAA
>BJCO01373068.1:0-14436 GCA_018326465.1 Flaveria floridana | reverse complement strand
GGCCTGATGTCTAAGTAGTCCATATCTGCCCTTGAACGGTGATTATTCCTGCTCCTATGATATATGTATGGTATGCTATGTGTCGTATGATTTTTTGTATACTGTATGCTAGGTGTCGTCTGATTTACTTGAAGGATGTATTGCATTCGGTATGGCTTTTTGTATACTATGTGTTGTAGGATTTATTGTATGCTGTATGCTACGTGTGGTAGGATTTCTTGTATACGGTATGCCATGTGTCTTGTTATGGCCTTTGCTATCGAGCCGGGGGTCTCTTTGAAAGCGGTCTCTCTACCTAACAAGATAGAGGAAAGACTCGCCTACACCTACCCTCCCCAGACCCTGCTCTTGAGTGGGATATACTGGGTTTGTTTGTTTGTTTGTTTGTTATTTTAAGAGAATTTAATAAAAAAAGAACATTTTAAAATTTTTTCTAGGATTGAAAGTTGTAGACGTTATGTGCACTTTTTATGGTAAAATTGGTAAATGTATCCAAAAAATTAAAGGTCCAGAGTTTGAAAAGGTTTGATACCAAATAAGAATCGTTTCAGTTTTCAAACATCAAGTGTAATTGTAAGCACGGCTGTGCTTTGATTATTATTTTTATTTCGCATGATTATGTTAGTATAGTAAGAATACTTGTAAAATATATTCAATCTATTTTTCTTTTGTTTTTCTAAATTATTTTTACAAAATATATTTAATCTATTAAACATATGATAGAAGTGTTACTGTATATTTTATAAAGTTTAATAAAAATACAATTGGTAAAACTGAATAAGATGATACGCACCATGACAATAACTATGGTGGTGTGTTGTTAGACTGCAAAATCTATGATAAAGTTAGGGATGATCATGGGACAAAATACCGAACCAAACAGGCTCAAGATCGAGACTGATACTGAATAATTTGAAAAAAATATGGCATAAGACCAGACCTATTATGAATTATTATCATAGCAAGTGGATGAACTTTTTATCAAACTTGTAGATAAGTTTACTATGTTACTTATCTACCAAAATAGTTTACCTTGTCTACCACAATGATTGACCTTTGTAATATAAATACCACCTCAATATAGATGAGAAGATGCACCTCTTGTATACAATTTTATAAGTTATACATTTCTCTTCTTCTTGCTTTTGCAATTCTCTTTAAAGTTCTTAATGTTATAACACTAATCTTATTATAATTATTGTGGTATTATAACATGTTATCAG
The DNA here is from genome assembly GCA_018326465.1 of Flaveria floridana. Taxonomy (NCBI): domain Eukaryota; kingdom Viridiplantae; phylum Streptophyta; class Magnoliopsida; order Asterales; family Asteraceae; genus Flaveria; species Flaveria floridana. The sequence goes on along the minus strand of BJCO01373068.1, from coordinate 13,213 downwards.
CACGATAGTTTTTAAACTCTAATCAAGAAGTCAAGAAAGCACAAAGTCATCCATAATCAAGGTAAGGACTTCATTAAGTAATAATATATAATATCTTATATTGAGAAGATAACTAAGATAAATAAAATAAGCATAAAGAAGATCTTATTATGGACATCTTGATAACCATGAGACTACTAACAATCTAACTTTTATTTATGCATCTAGTTTTTTATTATGCAACTAATATTTTTTTATGTCAACTAACTTTTACTTATGCATCTAACCTATTATTTATGTATCTAACTTTTACTTATGCAACTAACATTTACTTATGTATCTAACTTTTACTTAATCTTTAGTTATACAACTAACATTTCTTTTTATGTCAACTAATTTTATACAACTAACATTCGATTATGTTTATTAACATTTATTCGTACTAACGTCTTATTCTAACTTGTCGTTCTTATTCTTTTTTTGTTTTTATAAACTAAATTCATGTTTTTATAACATAATTATACTTATCTATTTTATTTAAAATTACTGTCGATATACACACACGACGATCATATAGCCGTTATAAACGGTTATATAGCCATTGTACATAGCCGTTACAAACGGTTATAATTTAAACTATAAATTGACCACTATCGATCTATTTTCAATAAACAGATTATCTCTTTTTCTCAAGTTTATTCAATGCAATCTTTCAAAGATGATACACTCGGTTTTAGTACTGGTAACCATAATGCTTATTTTAATTCTTATCCCCATTGCTGAACTTCCACCTGAAGAATTTTAAACTTTTCTTATTTTTGTATTTGTTTATAGCCCGCTTTATTGTATCACGATGTTTATTGCTATATATGAATTCTAATAATTATCTTACTATTTGCTTAGTTCTTGTTTAGAAAACAAAATGTCAAACATTGCGAAAATTGAATTCCCAGCTCTTAATATCAATGGAGAAAACTATATGCCATGGACGGCCCATGTAAAAAGACATCTATAAATTGACCACTATCGATCTATTTTCAATAAACAGATTATCTCTTTTTCTCAAGTTTATTCAATGCAATCTTTCAAAGATGATACGCTCGGTTTTAGTACTGGTAACCATAATGCTTATTTTAATTCTTATCCCCATTGCTGAACTTCCACCTGAAGAATTTTAAACTTTTCTTATTTTTGTATTTGTTTATAGCCCGCTTTATTGTATCACGATGTTTATTGATATATATGAATTCTAATAATTATCTTACTATTTGCTTAGTTCTTGTTTAGAAAACAAAATGTCAAACATTGCGAAAATTGAATTCCCAGCTCTTAATATCAATGGAGAAAACTATATGCCATGGACGGCCCATGTAAAAAGACATCTTAAATCCATGGGTGTCTTAGAAACTATACAAGAGGGAAATGCTTACTCTGAACAAGACAAATCAAAAGCTGACGTCTTTTTACATAAACATATTGATAAAATGCTACAGTTTGAATATTCAAATTGCGAAGATCTGTATATTTTATGAAAAGATTTACAAAGCAGATTTTATCACCAAAGGGAAGTTCCACTTCCCACTGCTAGAGATGAATGGAACAATCTCAAGTTCCAAGATTTTAAAAAGGTAAATGAGTACACATCTGCTTTGTTCAGGATCTGCTCGACCCTTAGATTCTGTGGGTAAAAAGTAACCGAGGAAGATATGCTAGAGAAAACTTTCTCCACATTTTATGCATCAAATATAAACTTACAACAACAATATAGGTTGCAAAAATTTAAAAGATATTCTGATTTGAATTCATTTCTCCTAGTAGCAGAAAAAGAATATGAGCTTTTGATAAAAAATCATCAAGCTCGTCTCATGGGATCGTTAGCAATTCTAGAAAATGTTGCTACTAAAAACTCTGAAAGAAAGTGGGGACAAGGTCGTGGTCGTGGTTCTTTTGATAAAAGTTACCCTAATAATCGCAACCATTCTTTTAAGGGTAATAACAATTACCGAGGTAACTTTTATAGTTGTGGGCGTGGTCGCGGCCGTGGATATGGCCGTGGTAGAAATCAAAGAACAGTCAATACCACACCCCACAAAATAACAATTCCAACCAGTACAAAGGATTTAAAGCTGATAGGTCCGAAAATAATGTCACTTCCTGTTTTAGATATGGTAGCACAAACCACTGGTTGAAAGCTTGTCGCACAGCTCCACATTTGTGTGAACTATACCAAGCCTCTTTTAAAAGAAAAGAGAAGTAAGTGAACCATATTGATAATTTTAATGATCTCAACATTGAGTTGAACACGACAGACTTTGACATAGACCTCTGAAACACATGTTGCTTGACCAAAATAGTTATATGCAACAATTAAATGTTTTTCTATCTTTAATTATGTACTTTTCTTCATGTAATGTTTTCCTTCGATTAAATAAAGTCCTTGTTAAAATATAACAATATCGTCGCTATTCACATATTATTTTTCTTTATACTTTCAAGATTAAAATGAACATCATTGGAGTGCAAGATCAAACAAATAAAGTAGATATATGTATAGCGGATAGTAGAGCCACACACACTATACTTACACCTAAGAAATATTTTTATGAACTTAAACCAACAAAAGAAATCATTAATACAATATCAGGTCGTATAGACCTGATAGAAGGGGTGGAAAAAGCTAATTTAGCATTACCAAATGGTACAAAGCTTATAGTAGAAAATGCGTTATTTTCCTCAAAATCAACAAGGAATTTGTTGAGTTTTAAAAACATATATCATAACTGATATGATATTCAGTCAAGGACTGTTAATAATGAAAAATATTTACATATTATATGCAAAGATCAAATGTTAGAAAAACTGCCAATGCTTCAGTCTGGTTTACATTATACACATATTAATATACATCAGCCATATATGATAGCCAAAGAAAAATTTTATTATCCTGAAACACTTAACATATGGCATGACAGATTAGGCCTTCCAGGATCTACAATGATGAAAAGAATAATTGAAAACACTCATGGGCATCAATTGAAATATCAAACGATCCCACAGTCAAATAAAATTCCTTTGTGTACATCTTGTTCTCTTGGAAAATTAATTACAAGACATTCGCCTGTGAAAATTAATTACAAGGCATTCGCCTGTGAAAATTAAAAAGAAATCACCTATGTTTCTTGAAAGAATTCAAGGAGATATATGTGGGTCAATTCATCCACCATGTAGACCATTTAGATACTTTATGGTTTTGATAGACGCATCAAGTAGATGGTCTTATGTCTCTTTGTTATCAATTCATAATATAGTATTTACAAAATTTCTTGTATAAATTACCAAATTACGAGCACATTTTTCTGATTATACTATTAAAAGGGTGAGACTTGATAATGCTGGTGAATTCACATCACATGCTTTTAATGATTATTTCATGTCTGTGGGAATTATTATTGAACACCCTGTTGCTCATGTACACACACAAAATGGCTTAGCTGAGTCGTTAATCAAACGTTTACAACTAATAGGTAGACCATTAACAATGATGAAAAAACTCCCTGTGTCTATTTGGGGTCATTCAATTCTTCATGCTGGATCACTAATTCGTATGAGACCAAGTGCAAATCTTAAATACTCTCCGTCACAACTTGTTTCTGGCAATGAGCCAAACATTTCCCACCTTAGAATTTTTAGGTGTGTTATATATGTCCCTATTGCACCACCACAACACATAAAAATAGGTCCTCAAAGAAGGTTGGGAATATATGTTGAATATAAATCAGCTTCCATCATAAGATATCTTGAACCTTTAACGGATGATGTATTCATAGCACGTTTTGCTAATTGTCACTTTAACGAGTCAGTTTTTCCAGAATTAGGGGGGAAAAGAAAAAACAAGAAAATGATGTCTCATGGTATGTTCCTTTATTATTGCATCTTGATCCAGTAACTAAACAACATGAGACAAAGGTTCAAAAGATAATACACCTGCAAGAAATTGTAAATTAATTACCTGATAAATTTACAGATACAAACAGAGTTACTAAATCTCATATACCAGCTACTAATGCTCCAGCTGGAGTTGAGATTCCAAATAAACAAATAAAGAACACAATGGCTCATGAATCTCAGAGACGTTTGAAACGAGGAAGACTAATTGGTTCCAAGGATAAAAATCCTTGAAAAAGAAAAACACATGAAAAGAAAGTTGACAATAAAGTGAATGATCTTGATGCAACGTTAAATACCAAAAACTCTCAAAAGGAGGATTTGGATGAAAATAACAAAGAAATGTCAATTAACTATGGTCACACACATATTTTATGAAATCGAGATGAAATGGAAAGTATTGATGAAATATTTTCTTATTCCATAGCAAGTGAGATCATGAATGGAGATGATGATCCAGAATCAAAATCAGTTATTGACTGTCAAAATAAACATGATTGGGATAAATGGAAGGAGCTATGCAAGCTGAATTAGATTCACTTAACAAACGAATGGTCTTTGGACCTATTGTTATTACTCTGATGGCCGTAAAGCCTGTAGGGTATAAATTGGTTTTTGTATGAAAACGAAATGAGAAAAATGAAGTTACAAGGTATAAAGCTAGACTTGTAGCTCAAGTTTTTTCACAAAGGTCAGGGATTGATTATGAGGAAACATACTCCTCTGTTATGGATGCAATAAGCTTTAGATACTTAATCAGCTTAGCAGTCTCTAGAAATTTAGAGATGCATCTTATGGATGTTGTCACAGCTTACTTGTATGGATCACTAGATAGTGACATCTATATGAAAATTCCTGAAGGTTTTAAATTCCCCAAAGCATTAAGCTCAAAGCCTAAGGAAATGTATTCCATCAAATTACAAAGATCCTTGTATGGACTCAAACAATCTGGAAGGATGTGGTACAATCGTTTGAGTGATTATTTGACAAATAAAGGATACACAAGTAACCTTATTTGTCCATGTGTTTTTATTAAAAAGAAAAAATCGGGATATGTGATCATAGTTGTGTATGTTGATGATCTAAATATAATTAGAACGTAAAAGGAAATTAATGAAGCAATTACTCTTTTAAAGAAAGAATTTGAAATGAAAGATCTTGGAAAAACCAAATATTGTCTTGGTTTGCAGATTGAGCCTATTCATAATGGAATACTTGTACATCAGTCAACTTATACTGAGAAACTTTTAAAGCGTTTCAATATTGACAAAGCAAATCCTTTAAGCATACTGATGGTTGTTAGATCACTCAATGTTGATAATGATCCATTTATTCTTGTGAAGATAATGAAGAGGTTCTTGGTCCAGAGATTCCCTCAGTGCAATTGGAGCTCTTATGCATCTTACTAACTATACGACACCTGACATTTCTTTTGCAGTTAATTTGTTAGCAAGATTTAGTTCAGCTCCTCCTAAAAGGCACTGGAATGAGGTTAAACATATTTTTTGATATCTTCGAGGTACTATTGATTTAGGCTTGTTTTATCCTAATAATTCAAAAGAAGGGTTGGTTGGTTATGCAGATGCAGGTTATTTATCTGATCCCCATAAAGTAAAATCTCAAACTGGATACGTATTTAAGAATGGAGGAACTGCAATTTCATGGCATTCTCAGAAACAAACACTCGTTGCGACATCCTTAAATTATGCTGAAGTCATTGCACTACATGAAACTTCAAGAGAATATGTATGGTTAAGATCTATGACACAACTTATATCAACTTCTTGTGGATTGGAGAAAGATGAAAATGCAACACCAATCTATGAAGATAATACAGCTTGTGTCTCACAAATGAAAGAAGGGTATATCAAAAGTGAAAGAACAAGACATATACCACCAAGATTCTTTTCGTACACTAAAGATCTTATTAAAGATAAACAAGTTAAAATGGGATACGTTCAATCTAGCAACAATTCAGTTGATCTTTTCACAAAGTCACTTCCTAAAAAAACCTTTCAGAAAACATGTTTATGATATTGGCATGTGGCACGTATACACAATATGATGATCTATAGAAGACAATTTGAGGGAAAGTTATAAGCTGCACTCTTTTTTCCTTAGCTAAGGTTTTTTCCCCATGGGTTTTTTTAGTAAGGTTTTTAATGAGTCATTACTTAAACTGTTGAAGTTTGAAAAGTATCATCCAAGAGGGAGTATTATAAATTATTACCATAGCAAGTGGATGAACTCTTTGTCAAACTTGTAGATAAGTTTACTATGCTACTTATCTACCAAAATAGTTTACCTTGTCTACCAAAATGATTGATCTTTGTAGTATAAATACCACCTCAATGTAGATGAGAAGATCACCTCTTGTATACACTTTCATAAGTTATACATTTCTCTTCTTCTTGCTCTTGTAATTCTCTTTAAAGTTCTTAAGATTATAACACTAACCTTATTATAATTATTATGGTATTATGACAGGACCAATATTGTGTGTTCCGGGTCATGGCCAATATTGTGTGACATATTTACAACAAAACAAAAGGTCATATAATAAGAGGTGTTCATGGACCCCCTAAAGTTCAACCGGGCCAAGCGTAAAAAAAATAACAATATTTTATGATAATTTTACAACATAACAAAACACCATAATATTTCCTACGAACTTTGTTTGCAAAAGTGCAAGAACACTTAGTTTTCTTAGTTTATAGCAATATGTAACAATACATAAATTAAAAGTTATGTATGACGGTAACTTATGGTTATTGGTGTTTGATTAGGGCCACCGATGATAGTTTATGCTTAAATATATTTGGTTTTCAGTTATGTTTTTTTTATAAATATTTTGTTATATCATCATTGGTTATTAACCTCAATATGTATTCGAAATAATATGGGTTTCATGCTTTAGATAAAGTTAATGAATAATTGTATCAATAGAAGCACATAAATTATGGAGTGGAATGGCCATGTCTTTTGGACGTACTCTTTTCTAAATAGCCAGTATGTTTTGAAATTTCTGCATTCCATTTACTTGTCTATGTAATTCCATTACAATAAAAAAGAATAATTCTTCTATACTTTTGCCCCTCATGATTTCGTCAGGTTCTATTATCAACTTCACGTGTGAGGAACAAAAGTTACATAATTTCAACTTATAACGATAAAATATTCATTCTTAAGATACATTATGATAGTGAAAATGATATGTCTATATAACTAAAAACTTGAATGTATAAATCTTGTACGGTGCAGGTAATTGTGTATTTTCGCTCATTTCTCCAACATTTTAATACAATATAATTTGGTAAATTAAAAAACAAGATTAGGTTTAAGAAAAGTGGTAGGTGCCTAGCAAATTTAGTGTATCCATGTTACACATTGAGTCTACTATTGCGGAATCACACAATTACTCTCCCGACCGTTAGTGTGTATAATAAATATGAGGATCCATATATTTTAGTTTCATTTGAGTAAATGCAAATTTAGTTAAGTAAGAAATAACTAAAATAGGATTAAGAATTCTTGCACCAAAATGTCGTAGCACTACAGGTTAATGCGTATTATCGGTTGTACATATATCTTCCTAGGCCTTTTGTTATTTAATATACACATATAGATAATCATAGAGTTTGTTAACGAAAATATAAAATGGACAATGTAAAATGTAATAACACTAAATTACAATTGATATTTACACTATTTGTTTTGTTTATATTATTAATTTTAGTTATGAAAAAAATTCAAATTTGTTTCCCTGAATTAATAATTTAAATGCTGGAACATATTATCAAACTAGTTTATATTAATAATTTTATAATGTAGATGTCTTTGTAGAGAGTGAGCAAATAACTGACTTAAACAAACCATAATCGAATTAATCAAACCAAATTAACCGAACCGAACAATTAACTAACAATTCGGATAAGACGTAACCGATTAACCAAATATTGGGTTCGGTTTCAGTTTTGATCTACAAATTAACCAAATTAACCATACCTGTTAGGACCGTTTTCGTACGGAGTACTAACGGATTCTCCATGAGACCGGATCAAATAGCGCGGAATTCTATTTGATTAGCGATCCAATCAGTGAGAACAAACAACCTAATCGATCTAACTATGAAACAAACGTTAAGAACGAGTTGGAATCGATCAGGAACGAACTATGAACTTGGATGGACGAACCTTTACGCTCTGGACGGCTAGGGTATGATAGTATTCGAAGTCTTTTGTTTTTCCACAAATTATGTGGTATTCATAGGTTTTCAGTGTTCATTCGTATGACTGAACCATCAGCATGGTTCAGTCGTGCGACTGACTCATGCGTCTGACTCATACGTACGACTAAAGGTTCAGTCATGCGACTGAGTCAATCTTATGTCTCAGTCATACGACTAATCCAGTCTCCTGGTTCAGTCGTGGGACTGGTCCATAAGTATGGTTCATTCGTACGTATGGTTCATAAGTATGGTCCATTAGCATGAATAACCACTTGACTAAGTTGAACACAATTCTAAATCAATATTGAGTTGAGAACTATGTACAACAACCTTAAACCTATATATAATGTTCATCAATATAAGTAATACTAATTACAATATGAATATGATATAAACTAAGACAATTCAACATCAAAACTCACATCATATTTCATTAAACATTTTTATTACATATGTGTAAGAAATGAAAGACATTTACATTGAAGAACATAAACTAGGAACAATGTATCAACAAACTCCCCCTTGGACCTAGTTTATCCTGTTGTCTAAAATTCTTCACATATTCTTGGAATTTCTTGTACTTCTCCTCTTTTGTGACTCCTGCGTGTATCTCGAATGCAAAGCAGAGTCGTATCACGTGTTGGAATTGGAGAGCTTGTACAAGGTCATGCGTGTCATAGAACAGTGGCCACTTGTACAATGTGTAAACATCTTCAGCAGACAATTTAGTGAGCCATATTGGGTCAAATACCCTGATAGTCTCTATTTTACCCTCTCTGTTTAGGACTATGACCGCTTCCCCGTTCTCCAGTCGTAATACCACCATTTGAAGTGTGGAGTGAAGTCCTGAGGCATCTCCCGCAATGGGATCTTAGACAGTGTGCGTGGGGGACTCCACTTCAGCACTACCTTCGACTTCCCAGTGTTAGGGTCAACTTCAGTCCTATGAATGAACCTTTTAGGTTGTTGAGGTCTGAAGTTTACCCATCTAGTGTGGTATTCTCTCTTCAGTGCCATATCAAACCAGCCCACATCTTCCTCGGGTTGGCGTACAAAAGGTCTAAACAGGCCAACCTATTTAGCTCAAAACCAGGAAGAGTCTTCAGATCTTGTAGGTATCTAAAGTACTCAATCCCCTTCTCCTACTTAATAGCATACACCTCCAGATCTTCAAAATAGGCCTAACTGATGATTTTGCCTGACACCTTCTGATGTCTCTTAACCTTGTACAGTTTGGTGTCGGCGTTTGGCTTTGGAGGTTCACGTTGGGCTCTCATCTCTTTCAAACAATCTGCCCATTCAGCCTTCTCTATATCAACATCAGCGCCTGTGGCTTGGGCTTTACCTTTCTCTTTTTCTTTCTCTTTCTCTTTCTTATCAAGTGTTCTAAAAGTATCATTGCCAAATGTTTCACCCAAGTCGGGGATAACATTACCCTCGGGGTCAGTGTACTCTGGATAACACTCTGAAGTGATATCTTCAATCTCGTTCTCATCCACGCCTTGTAGCTCTTCATTACTAACAACATCGACCTCAGGATCATCTTTGACAAGCTCATCTGGATTTAGTCTGAACATATCTGCGAGCTGCTCATCAGTCAGGTCGTGGATGATATCTCCCTCCTCTGGAGTGTAACTCACAGACCGTCTTACTATCCCTTGCAAATCAAGAATCATTGTGAGTTGAGTCTTGATTTGCTGAAGGGGAGCAATATCATAGTCATCGGTCTGTTGAGTTGTATTTTTCCCTTCATCGTGCGTCTCTTCAGCTTAAGGAGCTGAGGAAGAGGCTCCTTGGTCTTGGTTTCTCTTTGTCTGCCTCTCCCTTGTCGATGGGGTCGAGGCTGATGCAGTTGCATCACCTGCCTGATCATCCTCATCATTATCATCCCCCTTCTTGTCCTTCCCACTTCCTCCAGCTTCCTCCTCATCTCCTTCATCATCTGATTCATCATCGCTCGAATCATGATCATCATCATCTCCATCATCGTCTCCATCACCCTTTATCTTGATAGGCTCACTCTTCGTACCCTTCAGCCTCAGCATCATCTTTTTGTTCTGCTTCTCCAACTCATCAATCCTCTTAGCAGATGCAAGCACTAGCTCGTTTTGAGCTTGCAGGGCAGTGTGAGCTCGAACTAAAGCTCTCTTATGAGCTTCGTTCGTCTCAGTAAGTTTGGCAATCTGCTTGCCCTGTGCTGCATTAACTGCCATCAGTTGGTTTAGCTTGTTGGCCCTCATATCATCGATAGCCAACAGCTTCAGCACTAATCGGTTTAGACTGGACAAATGTTCCTCTAACCCAAAAGTTGGTAGAGTCGAGCTCTGTGGAGGTGGGAACTAGGAAGAAGTGCCAGCTTGGGTGGTAGAAGGTGCAGTGGTGGATGTGGTGTAGATAGGAGTAGGAGTGGGAATGGTTGGTAGTGGAACTGTTTTGGGTATAGTGGGAGAGGTGGATGTGGATGTATGTATGGTGGATTGTATGGTAGTGGTGGTGGCTGGGATGGTAGTAGTGGTCGCTGGGGTGGTAGTAGTGGCTGGGGTGGTGGTTGTGGCTGTGGTGGTGGCAGTGGTGGAAGAACTGACAAGTACAAATCTCTGCCTCTTGCCCTTCTTGCCAAAGGGTTGTGCCATTCGTTTCTTTCTAGAACTCTTGGCAATTGGGGCTCCCTTGAGCTCATAGGCTGGTCGAGGGTGTATCAAGGATCTGTGACATCAGTGTCACCACCCTCCGAACCAGATTAGCATGCTCCAACCGCCTCCTTTCCCTTCTGTGTAGCCACAACTCGGCTACCGACTCTCCGGGTGAGAGGCTCATCATTAGACTCTTCTTCATCAATCAAAAAATCCTGGTGTATAGCAGCTTGCTCAGATCCACCAGGTGCTGATTCACCACTCTGCTGAGGTGGTGGAGGAGTAGTAGACGTGTCGGTGGCTCATGTTTGACTAGAGCCGTCGTCTCCACCACCCTGACCGTGATCTTGGTCATCATCATCATCGTCGTCGTATTGAACCATGATAGGCTCAATGTCTGAATCACTATCATCGTCGCGCCACTTCTTTCGAGTGGGTGCCACGTAGTCGATATTGGCCAGATGGCCAAATAACCTCCTGACTGGGGGCTTCACCTGCTTCCCCCGGTAAACCTTCATCCTTCCTAGGGTAGTGTCATCCATCACCTCTAGGACTACCTCATCATCCTTCTCTTTGGGCAAGTGAGGAAGCTTCTCATCAATAATCTTCTGGTTAAACCATGGGTACATACGGAAGCCCTCCTTCCCCTTCGCCTTTATGTTCTCCGTCAGGTAAGTGAAGAACATCCACTAGAAACTAAATGGATGGTTCAGTACCAGTGCAACGAATGCATTCTGGATTTGATCGCTCATCTCATCAAATCCTCCACGTTGGGAGGTAATGCACTTGAGGATCACATATGCCAGATACTTCAAGTATGGGCACATGTTACTCTTGTTTAGCACGCTGGCATTGATGTCGTCGGCATACTTGATCCTCAAGAAACATCCCCGAATAGTCAGGGGATGTAGCTTGGTTGGGTAGTCTCCATCCTCACCCAAGTCCAAGACCCTCCGGAAGTCGTCTTCCCCTATGTCAATGTCTTGGCTGAAGATAGAACTTCGGATCCGGTATGGCTCAACTAAGCGATCTACAATAGCATTCTCCCAGAATGTCTGCTGCAATGAGCGATAAGGTGTGCACAGAGTTGAAATGGCTCTATAGATCCTCGATCGTTGAAGAAAAGCAATGCAGCGAACTCTAAAGCGTTTAGAGAAGTAGAGTCAAGATAAGCACAGATATTGTGCTTGGTGCTCATAGTCCATCTGTCAGCCATGTTGCTGCAACACAAGAGAGAACATTTGAGTTTGAACAGATTTTATCAAACTGGTTCAATCGTACGATTGAACCATGCAATTGAACTCAGTCGTGCGGTTGAGCCTCTGACTGGACTTAGTCGTATGTCATGACATGCATTTGAGTTAGTCGCGCGACTGAGTCACCGATTGATTCAATCGTGCAATTGAATGGTGCGTCTGGCTCTATCGTGCGACTGAAGTTCATCCGTATGTCAATTCGCTTACCCTACTGCTCGAGTACAAAATTTTGAATCTTTGTCAAATCAATCATTTACACATCAAGTTTGGATTCATTAGACGCCTATGGACTCGATTTTACACTTATTATTTTTTAAATGCACGTTTAGATTCATTTTAGTGTTATATTTTAGGGTTTATTGTCTCGGTTCTTGTCTTAAGTGATTTGGACATTTTGGATCGATTTGACGTTGTTATTTAGTTTTCAGTCTCCCTATACCTGTAGATGGATAAAACTCGGTTAGTAAGGCAATATCAATGGCAATCAAGGAGAAAAATTTGAAAAAGGGTGGGTATGTAATCGACGGTTTTGGAGAGCTGTTTGAAATCAAGTGGAAGGTCACGACTGACTGAGCCCCTTTTTATACTGGTTTGTGTTTCAGTCATGCGACTGGATCCATACGCATGATTCATTCGTGCGACTGAGTTTCAATCGTATGACTGACTTAGACTTCTTCAGCCAGTCGTACAATTGGTTCAATCTTGTGATCCAATCGTATACTTTGACCCATACTCATGGTCCAATCGTGTGATTGGCTTATACTCATGGTCCATTCGTGCGATTGGTCCATACTTATGGTCCAATCGTGTGATTCGTCCATACTTATGATCCAATCGTGCGATTGGCTCATACTTATAAGTTTGACTTCACTTTTCCCAACCTTTATAAAACTTGAATTTTATACATGACATTATGACCATTGATCATCTCAGACATGATCCTTTTAACTAAAAACTTTTGATCACCTCAGACGTGATCCTTTAATCAAAATTGTTTGATCACCTCAGACGTGATCCTTTTACTTGAAAACCATTTGATCACCTCAGACATGATCCTTTTAACTTTAAAACCTTGTGATCACCTCAGACGTGATCCTTTTATTTTAAAACCTTGTGATCACCTCAGACGTGATCCTTTTATTTTAAAACCTTGTGATCACCTCAGACGTGAT
>BJCO01373028.1:0-10154 GCA_018326465.1 Flaveria floridana | reverse complement strand
CTCGGATGGCGTCTTTGGAGACTTCCATTGCATCACCGCCTCCACCTTTGCCAGGTCTACCATAATCCCCACAGGATCTACCACGTGACCCAAGAACTAAACTTCGCACAACTAAAACGCGCACTTGGAGAACTTAGCATACAGCTTCTCCTTTCTTAATGTCTCCAACACCTCCCGAATGTGATCGGCATGCTCTTCTTCACTCCTCGAATAAATCAGGATATCATCGATAAACACACTCACTGATTTATCTAGCATCGACCGACACACTCGATTCATCAAGTCCATAAAAGCATCTGGCATATTAGTTAAACCAAAAGACATAATGAGAAACTCGTAGTGTCCATAATGTGTGCGAAAAGCTATCTTAGGGATATCTTGCTCCTTCACCTTCAACTGATGGTAGTCAGATCAAAGATCTATCCTCGAGAACCAACTAGCACCTTGTAGTTGATCAAACAAGTCATCAATCCTCGGTAATGGATACCGATTCTTCACCGTCAACTTGTTTAATTCACGGTAGTCAATACACATCCTCATACTACCGTCCTTCTTCTTCATGAATAAGACCGAAGCACCCCATGGAGAGATACTCGGCCGAATGAAACCCTTACCGAGCAACTCCTGTAGTTGCTCCATCAATTTCTTCATCTGTGAGGGAGACAAACGATACGGTGCCTTAGCGACATGCTGAGCACCGGCTACCAAGTCAATTTTAAATTCGATTTCATGATCCGGTGGCACACCTAGTAAATCTTATGGAACCATGTTCGGAAAGTCACACACCACTGGTACATCGGACAATTTTGGTGTTGACACGTCCACATCTTTTACGTAGGCTAAATAGGCACTACATCCCCGTCTCAGGCATTTTCACGCCACTGCCATCAAAATCACTTTCGGAATCATTGTAACTCGATCACCGTATATCATCACCGAAACTCCCATCAGGCGCTATCAATCTAATCATCTTCTTGTGACACACAATGTTCGCCTCGTTGTCCGCTAACCAATCCATTCCTAGGACTACATCGAATCCGCCTAAGGTCATCACGAATAGTCTAGCAGGAAACTTATGACCTTCTAGTTCTATATCACAACCCTCAATCAAGTCAGAAATCCTGGTAGACTTACCTATGGTAGTTTCTACATCGAAGGGCTCATCAATACATCTACTACTGTCAGGAAAATTAGTACAGAAAGTAGCAGAAATAAAACTTTTACTAGCACCAGAATCAAATAACACAAAAGCAAGAGTTTAGTTTACTAGAAACGTACCTGACACAACATCAGGGTCCGTCTTAGCCTCCTCCCTGGTCATTATGAAAGCTCTGGAACTTGCCCTCTGCCCTTCAGTTCCAGCCTTCTTCTTTCCTCCGGAACCCTCAGCCATTGGCTTCTTGCAATCGCGGCTCATATGACCCTCCTCATTGCAGTTAACACCTTATAACCCCACACTCTTTCGCCACATGACTGGGCTTCCCACATTTGAAACACATGTTCCATCCTAACTTACACTCTCCCGAATGTTCCTTCTCGTATTTAACACATCTCTTTAACCTCGCACCGGGTGTGACCACATGTCGGTCATCCACCCTCGCAACCTTATTGTTTGTAGCGGCCCTGCCATGTCCAAACCGCTTCCCATTCCAGTTTCGGTCACCACCACCTTTCCTGCTCACCTCAGCTACCACCACCTCTCGCTTATCATAAAGCCTTCCGGCCAAATCAACCACGAACCTGAACGTACCTGGCCGGGCAGTGATCATGTGCCTGCGGATATCCGCCAGCAAACCCTGAACATACCTCTTAATCTTTCGTGACATAGGTGTCACCTGATCTGGCACCAGTCGTGCCATCTCATTGAATTTGGTGGTGTACTGTTGGTGAGTCATGGTTCCCGCTTCCAACAGCAAGAACTCCCTCTCAACCTTGTCAAGTTCCATGTGAGGACAAAATTCCTCGATCACCAACTTTTTCAACTCACTCCACCTCATTCTTCCAATCTCTCTACTACCCTCAGCTTGGACAATGTTGTCCCACCAGCACAAAGCTGAGTCCACAAACGAGTGGGCAACAAACTTAACCTTCTGATCCTCCCGACACTCGTTTATATTAAGTATAGCCTCTATTTCTCTCACCCATCGATGAGCAGCAGCAGCAGTGCCATTAGCATCAAAGGTAGGGGCTTGTACCTTTGAAATGCCCCACACTTACAGCCCTGAGCTGCTTCGGGCACAACTTCCTCCTCCTTCTCATCATCGGAGACAACCGTCTGCATGACCTGATGAACCTCCTCCACCGCAGCCTCCTTCATTGAGGCTCTCAAATTAGCACTCTCATCACCACCCTCCGGATGAGGGGTCTCAAGCTCCTCATGAGCCACCTCTTCAGTCCTAGGCCTTCCCCTTATGATCTGTGGTCCAGCACCATGTCCACCTCGACCTCCACCTCGAGAAGCCTTCGAAGATCTACCCCAAGCCATTGTCTAGAACGCTATAAGATTCAAATACCAACACAGTCATTCAAGGTAATAGCTTAGTCTATGTCAAATATAGTAAGTCCCAAATTACAGTGGCCAGTTGTGATTAGCCACTTACTTTACTCTTCATACCCCAAGCATTTCCTATCCTGACTACATCAGTATCTAAATCTACTAACGCAAACAGATCAAATAACACACGCACATAATACCGGTTAACATTAAAGAAAATATCAGATGGCACGTAGCTACTCGGACTGGCATCCCTTCCCTTTCCGTCCTATTCTCAGTTTAAGTTAAGGTTTCTTTTGAAAATATTTACCCATTTCACTTAAACTTTAGCTCTGATACCAACTTGTAAGGCCCCGTTCCCGGACAACTCACAGTTAATCATTCATCGCACATAAATCACACATTTATTTAAAGTATTGCAGCGGAATCATTTAACTAAAACCATTTCATATATTGATAACTGTTTTTGCAAAACTATACAACATCATTACCAAATATCATTCGTTGCATTACATCACAAAAGCGTTACTTTACATAAAATGGATGCCATCCAAAATAATCCAAGTATATGCCCCCGTGCCATCCTCAGCAACTTTTACCTTCCAACTGGAAAATACATAAAAGTTAGCATTACTGAGTGAGTTCTAGTTTTATAAAATATAAATTACTTTCCGCTCGTTAAAACATTTTCTATACTATCGCAGATGGTCACACATCGTACATTTCATTCTTACCGCACGTTTCATTCTTATCGCACGTTTTATTCGTATCGCACGTTTCATTCATTTCGCACATTTTTTACGTTTCGCACTTATTGCACTTATTATTATCTTTCACTGAATCTAGATCCTATCAAGTTTTACCCTCTTCATGGCACGCAACCACGATTACTGAGGTCGAATGACAAGGATCCTATATTGTACGTATGGAACAGTCACTAAGACTGACTCCCCTATGTGTGTGAACTCTCATGAGGTAGCCAAGATTGCAAGCTACATAACACACAGTTAATACCACATCGCACGTATGGAGCAGTCACTAAGACTGACTCCCCTGTGTGTGAACCCTCATGAGTTAGCCAAAATCGCACGCTATTCCACACACAGTTGTTCTAACAACTCACATGGAATTGGGAACCTCTTTCCATTTTGCTTGCAAGGCTTTCATTCATTCATTAAGTTCCACTTCTTATTATCTTATTTCTTTCGCTTCGTTAAGATAATACTTTACGTATATTAACATAATCGCATTACGTGAAACCACGTAAATAATACATATTAAGGAACAAAACTTACATCACACATCATCACACATCATCATCTAGTCAACACATATCATTGTCTAGACATCACACATCATCATCCATCACTCCCATCTAATCACACATCATCCATCACTAAAAGTCAACTCACATCATCCCCGGGAACATCCCAAGTGAAAGCCTATACTTCACATTTTCCCAAAATTCAAAAAATAAATTCTAAGTCTTAGGCACATGGGTACTATACAGGCGCATGGGCACTATGCAGGCCATGGCCTTCTGGGCGTATGGGAACACTTAGGCGCATGGGAAGGTTCTGGGCGCATGGGCATTATTGGGGCGCATGGCTCAACACTTAGTCATTTTGGGCAAATTTCCAGGCGCATGGCCACTATTTGGGCGCATGGGTTTTAGGCACATGGGAACACTTAGGCAATTCTGGCCGTTGGGCGCATGGGCCACTATTTAGGCGCATGGGCAACCAACTTGCACTAATTAACATAATCTCAGTCCCAAGTTCGATTCTAACATGTTCTAAGCTTAGTTCTTACACTCTAAGAAACAAAACACATTCATAACATAATCATAACATCATAACCACCCAAATCATACCCCCATATGAACAAATACAATTACACATACGGGTATGAATACCCACTTCATAAAAATGTTCATACATGCATTTCTAGCCCCAAAATCAGTTAAAACATGTAAAAAGGAGGTTCTTAAACTCACCTTTGGCAATCTTTCGAATAGACTTCTTCTAACCCTAGCGCACCTATTAGTTCAAACACCTAAAAACCCACCAAAACACATAACCGAACGCATAAACACATATAAGCACAAACCCGAGACTGAAAATCAGTCAAGAACACTTCAAATCATTGAAAACATACCTTGAATTCGATCTTCTTCTTGTTCTTCTTCAAAAACCCGAACTCTCTACTCTTTCTCTCTCTAAAACCGTATTAAAAGGAGAGTGTAGAAGATTATGGGCGGCCATACCACCTTTATGCACCAACTTTTGATACTTTTGTCCTTTTGACACTTTTAACCCCTCAACTTTGGGTTAAGTTGTATTTCCTCCTTTTATTCTCCTTTTCACCATTCTAAAAATATTCAGGTGTTACACAAAATTCGTTTATTTGGGGTTTATAAAGCTAACAGATTATTGTTAGAAAATGAAAAGGAATTAAAACAAATAAACAACAAACTTAATATCAATGAGTCCAAATATTTTATCAAACTAAGAGAAGCTTTAAAAGAAAATGATCTTTTAAAAAGAAATCTTTTAGAAAAGAATGTCTAGATTAATGTTTTGAGCGAAAGTGTCATATTAGTAGAATTTGAGACTAGCAAGCTTAAAACTAAACTTGACAAATGGACGATATCAGGGATGATATAGGAAGAACTATTCTGTAAGCAAAGAGGAGCAAGAATCAAAACGAGTGTGGGATGTGGTGAAATTTCATATGTTTATCCTCCTCCAAGCACTCATTGTTACTCTCATATGCCTCAGTCTCATCCCTCTAATGATTTGATTGAAGTTACAGATACTAACAGTTTACATGCAGGTTTAAGCTGCGTTAATCACAAAGAGGTTCAAGATGAATATGATTTTTTTGCAGGTTTAGGGCTCATCAAGCAAGGATCTGACTTGCAAAATGACAATTCGACCTCTGATGCTTCAAAACCAGTATTCGTTGTTTCCCGTAACTTCTTTAACAAATTCAAGATAGGTAACATCCTTTCTTTTGTTCCTGTCAAGTTTTCAAAGAAGGAACTACTATGGAATTGTCAAGTACTCAGAACTCAGCAACACAAAGCGACACAACAAGAGTTATCAACCAAAATCCATTGGAAGCTGACTTGTGTATACAAGACTAGAGAAATTCTGATGATGAATCAGAGATCATCAAGTCACCTTAAATTAACAAGTGTTAAATGCTTTCAAAATTCAAATCAAGATCTATACGGATCTCATCTCCAATTGTTAAACAAACGAGCAATTCCTCGAAAGCTCAACAGAAGCACTCACCATCTTCATCTGCTATCCATTAAGATTTTCACAAATTTGCTTCTAATCCTAACAAGTCACCAATCATACAAAAAGACTCTTAGAAGAATGTTTAGGGCTCAGCTCTTGAAACATCACACATCAAATCACTACCCAGTTCAAAAGCCACATCGACGAAGCCTCAAAAGGTTCAATTTCCTTATATCCAAAACAAGAAGCTTTAAGGTTGTCAACAATCTGCAACAACCTCAAAGCAGGCTCCACCCTCTCCTATTATCCACTGGACTATAAAGAACCAAAAGCCTTTCAAGGCTTGGTTTAGATGTGGAAAAGAAGGTCATGTACTAAAGAAGTGCCCTCAGGTTCAAAGGCAAGTTTTAGGAGGTAAAGATAACACAGGTTGCTTCTCGGGTTCAAAAGGTTAAAAGCACATATCTTTGAATGGTTGGATAAATAACAATCTATCCAAACCTTCTCATGTGAAGCCGGTTTCACATGATTGAAAGATGAAAAAGACCAATGTTTCAAAAAATAAAATCTCTGCCTTTGTATCGTAAAAAGGAAATGATTTCCAAATTCAACTCTTTCAAATCAAAAATAATTTAAAAAAATTAAATTTGGAATGTAAAACAAAAGGAAAAGGATAAAGAGATAAATGATTTTTCAAAAGAGTGTGTGCTTAAACAGGTTACATACACTGATGAAAAAGGAACAACTAGGACTACGATGGACCTGGGTCCCCCTTTTAACTAATCTGTTAGTAAGTGCAGGAACAATTCAGGAGGACTGTTAGTAATTCGGTTTACTGACAGAGAATATTTCTCATTCAAATTTGAGGCGGAACAAACAGGTTATGCTTTTGGTATCTTATCCATATTTTGAATCCTTATCTATGTTTTCACATCTCATTTCACAATCACTACATTTCTCTTGATAGTTCATTTTTTATCCTTCGTTAGTGTAAAATGGAAGACAATTTCTTTGGTTATTTTCTTTTTAGTAAGTATAGAATATATACATAAATAAAATTTAGGGGGAGAGTAGAATAACATAATAGAACAAAAAGATTTTAAGTTTTATTAATTATTTAGTTGCTTTAGGTTATAAAATAAATAAAATCTGAGAACTTGATTTGGGATAACTGAGAAATGATAGTATGTCTTCTTGGTATGCTTATTTGCATGACTTGTACTTTGTGAGAAATGATAGTAACTGATGTAGATGTGTCTATCACTTAAAATTCTAAAATCTAAAAAAGACAGTTTCATTATGTGATATGTTTGGTAGGCTCAGCCCAAAACCGAAGTAAACGGTAATAATGTGGCCAAACTAATTCTTTAAGAGCTCAGTAATAAGGATCATTCCCATGACATCTTGGCATGCACAAAGAAACAAATCCTTGTCAAAAACTAGTTGAGAGTTTTAAAATCTCTGTTTAGATTTCCTTAAAATCCCAAATCACCCTGACCTTAGCCCTGAATTGAGAACTTAGTTAACAAAAACAAACGCTTCTAGTTATGCTCTTCAGAAAAGCCTTTGTTTTGAGTCACTTGTGACTATTTCAGAATTACAATAATAATAAAATAAAGTGCGTGTTCATCTCTTTTTCTATGCGTGAGCATTGACCTGGAGTGATGATCTTCTCTGCTATGTGAAAGCATTGACCTGAAGCTCTCATCTACACGCATAGATGATCTTCTCTGCTATGCATAAGCATTGACCTGAAGCTCTCATCTCTTGGAATAAGATAAACATCTCATCTGTTATACGTGAGTATAGACCCCAATTATAGAGTCTGTACAGTGAAGTGTCTTGTCAAATGATCATGCTATCATATGCATGCATCAGGGTCAACTCAAAAATATTCATGCAAAATCAATGATTAGACTCAATAAACCTTGATGTCGAGATGGGTTCTTTATCAAATGTCTATGGGGACCAAGTTACTGGAGTTCCTTAAACTCACTCAAAACATGATAAAGACAGCTGCAGATCACTCGTTGAAAAGAATAAGGCATTGGTTTAAGTTGGACAAACATACCGACAATCATTCTTGAACTATCTTGGCTATTAAAAACTTAAAATTGTGATTAGTCTCTGCATCAGTGTGATCTCACTAACTTGTCGATGTTTAATTATATCTTTGTGCTTAAGTATATCTTGAAAATGTGATCTCATGATTAAATCAATTCTTGGTTCTCATATTATTAACAAAAATATATGTATATATTATTTTTAGGTTAGAGTCTTATGATTAGATTTTATTAGTATTAAATTTATTGTTTGGTTTTTCAAGTTATTTTTCAAGTCTTCCATATTATGCTATTAAAACAATCTCATATATTCATGCATTTCACGAGAAATTGCACACACAACCGAACATGGTTTTGCTTGTTTATATTTACAAATAAACACGGGTTTATTTGTATTGTTGAAATGATCTAACAAGAAATGTGTAGAATGTGTTTGTGTTTATGGTGCAGATTTTGCTACAAGTGATGGCCGATCATCAGCTGAGCAAAGTACCTGACCAGAGAACCTGTTCTTAAAGTTTGTAGAAGATGCCGAGCTAGGATTCCTCCTCCTACACATTCCGAATCATTCAAGTATAGAGAGTTGAAAAAGTTGTTCCTGATCATTCACAAACGATGCACACAAAGAGAGAGAGAGCACACAAAAAGGGGAGCCTGTGAGATGAAAGATCTTCAGCAACAGATCATCAATCTAGAGGGAGATTGAAGATCATTTTTGATTGACTTATAGGAACTGAAGATGATACAAAATGTTGATAATGATAGACTAAGGGGGAGTATTGTTGGGTCTTAAAAGGATAGTCTATATTATCAACACAGCCAAAGTCAACAAAAGTCAATGTCACGGTCAAAGTCATCGAAAAAGTCAAACAGAGGCGTTCGAGACAAAGAATCGAGACGAGACTTTGAAGACATATTTGATTAGGAGTTTTACTATTAATAAGTATATTTTGTGTCAACAAAATATTTTTAATCTTGATTTAATCATTTTTATGTTTTATTTGTATTTTCCGTAATTAGTTTATGTCTAGGGGCTTAATTGTCATTCGTGAATATTATATTCACTATAAATAGTTAAGTTGTAATTAGGGCTGAGGAGCTTGAATGAGCCATTGATTGAGGGACTTTCACTTTTGTAATTTCTGTTGCAATCAATTCAGATCAAACAAGGGTTTAT
This sequence comes from Flaveria floridana, assembly GCA_018326465.1. Lineage (NCBI taxonomy): Eukaryota > Viridiplantae > Streptophyta > Magnoliopsida > Asterales > Asteraceae > Flaveria > Flaveria floridana. The sequence continues at coordinate 1,172 of BJCO01373028.1, read as the reverse complement.
TGAGTTTTCATGAGGTGTTCATCATTGTTCATCCATATTTTATAGTGTTTGATCTATATTGTTCACAATTATCATTAATATTTGTGTTCTCAGTGGGATTTGTTTGAGTTTATTAATCAATTACACTGTTATCTCGATCAAAAGGACCAACAGATGAGCATATTAGAGTGATTAAACAGAAGATTAAGAAGAGTGAGTTGGTTGAATTTCATTCTCCATTAAGTCAGGCTACACTTGAAGATGAGGTAAAGGTTGAATACAAGATACAACTTAACCAGGAACTAGTGCCGCATCTTAGCAAGTATCATCTTTTGACACACAGGATGGTCCCGGTCCCTCTCCTTCAGGATCTATAAAGGAAAAGGACCTAACTGAGAAGGACAAACAAGAACCATCTGGTACTCTAGGCCAACCTTCTCAGTTAAATTATAGAAGAGGAATAGGATGGCCATCTGAAGGGACAAGAAGAAGAAGAAGAAGAAGAAGAAGAAGAAGAAGAAAAAGAAGAAGAAGAAGAAGAAGAAGTCCAAGGCATCAACCTCTACACCTCAGGGTAGGTCAGAACATTCAGAGGGTGAAAAAGAATAGGTTGCTCAACAAAGTCCACTCATTATGGAGCTTCTTTCTACTGAGAGACCCATCTTTCTTGAACATTTGCTACTAACACACATATAAATGTTATGTCACTAGAGAACAAGGGAGTCAAGATTTGAACTTCTAGTAAAACATACTTGAGCATCCTCTGCATGATCTCTATGACATGAGAATGTACTTTGAAAGTCTAAGGAATCCTAACCATCTGAGTATGAAGGGTATGGTCTCGATTGTGATAAGTACTGTTAACAAATAAAGATCAAGATTCAAAGTTCTCCTTTAGTTTTGGTAGCATTAGCCTGGGGGGAATTTGTAAGTATTACACATAGAGGCTAATGGAACTAAAGAGCTCCTAGAATGCACATATAAAGTACAAGGAAGTTACTTCAGAAGATTTGATACAACTCAATGAATTACATTAAGTATCAAATCTTCCAAAGCCAAAGACTAAATCTTCCGAAGCCAAAGATGAAGTCTTCTAAAGCTTCAAAGAAAAAGTCTTCCAAAACCAACAGACTGATCACTTCCAAAGAGAGAGAGAAGACATGCTTTTTTGAATCACCTTTTGACAAAAGTTG